>JAODXP020003071.1:0-10029 GCA_027497455.2 Sardinella longiceps
GCGCCACTGTTGACAGGGATAGGCACACACTACCTTAGTGAAGTGGTCAGTCAACACGAGGACGTCAATATGCTTGGCATTAGTCTTCTGTGAACCAACAATCAATACAGAACAATTGCAAGGGGGCTGAGGTAGCAATGGAAACAAGAGGTGTCCTAACCTCAGGTTCCAGAGCCTTTCTAACCACACATCTCTTGCACCAGTGGACATTCTGTAATCCCTGACGTCTCTTTATAGAATGCCACCATGCCAGTAGTGGGCGCCTATTTCCCAGAAACTTCGGAGAAACTCAGTTTCGGTTTCGCTTTGTCGTCGTCGTAATTTGGCGCTTTGGTGGGGCCGTCTAGGCAGTTCGACTTTTCGAATGGACTTTATTTAACAGAGTTGATAGGTTTGCCATATTCTCTGTCAAACGCACTGGTGAAATCAGGCGTTCTTTAAAAGGTCGACAGCGTGACCAGGCGTTGGCTTGTCTCTCCTGTTAAACGTCGACGGTAAGGGTCGAACATTTCTGCATTTCCCTTTCTTAGCATTGCCAAGGATGTTTATACGATAGGGCAGGCTATGTAAAGACTGTCGTGGTTTTGGTGGTGGAAAGTCAAACATTCCTTTTAGGCTGAAATGAAGCCAACTTAAGCTATCGTACACGACGTTAATTTTTTAAAAACGATGGATCTACGTAGTCTACGTAGTCTACTAGGTTATCATGAGGTTTCCTGAATAGCTGCTTGATGATCTAGCCTAGCGTAGCCTAAGCTAGTTTATGTCTCTGGTTTAACCTAATTTTGCCGGAACTGCAGCGCAGCCTATTACGGTGAGAACAGAGTCTTTAAGGCGTGGCACAAAGTGTTAAAAAGCCATGATACAAAATACAAAGTAAAATGATACAAATACATAGTTAGCATGCTTTTTGTTAACCAAAAGTTGACATAAAAGGCTCATTGCCTGATTTACTGATAGTGAGGAAATCGCACCGGCAGCTGACCATTCTAAATGGAGGAAATTGCAAACGTTTTCAGTAGAGACGTACCAGGCCTATAATTGGGAACCCTTATTCTGTTCTGCTATTCTGTTGAAGTAGGCTACCATTGCCTCTTACTATCTGGAAAAAAATCAATGTATGCTAATGCAATGCATTGCTCATGCAACAGTCAGCAGGAGGCAGCCGTGGTCTACTGGCTATGGCAGGGTGGCAAAACTTTTTTTTTATGCGGGCCACATTGGCCATCTGAAAAATCAGAGATGCCAAGGGCCTATGTAAAATTAAATGCACCAGTTTTTAACCAGTTTCAATTGACCTTTAGATAATCATTGCATTGTATTGCATTGCATCTTAGATAAGAAAACATACAGGGTTTAATGCTACACATTTTAATAAGGTTGACAAACGTCTCACCTGAAACTGTGGTATGATGGATATGGGCTACTGTAATATGACATTAATTTAATACTGGGCCACATCACTAATTTTTTTTTTTTTTTAATCATGGCGGGCCACATGAAAGAGAGCAGAGGGCCGCAAATGGAACTTAGTTTGGCCACACCAGGGTTAGGGCTTCTGGTTTGGGCTTGTAATTGAAGGGTTGCTGGTTTGTTTCCTGACCAGTGAAGAAGAGCCCAGGCAACTAACCTGTTACCACTCCCCAGGTACAGTTGTGTGCGTGTGTAATAATCTAATATCACTCCATTCATTCAAAGTGAGAGAGCAATGCTTTTCACAAGGTTACTGTACATTTCACAGCTTTGTCTAGATAAAACGTCTCAATTAGGGATGTCCCAATCCAACTTTTTGCACTTCCGATCCGATCCGATATATAGCTTTTAGTATCTGCCGATACCGATACCAGCCGATCCAACCATGTATTAAAGGCTTAGGCTACTTATTTAGCTGTCAGTCAGACTCATGTTGAAAAGGGTTTTACTCTCAAAGTAGGCCTAAGTTCAGGTTGAATTTTGATAAAAGTGTAAACTTGAGATGCACAATGATTTGAATTTCAATAAAATGAGTATTTGAAGTAAAATATTTTATCATTAAGTAACTGAATATGAACATTATAAAATAGAATCTTGTTAATGATATGTTGGAAAAGAGACAGTGAAGATTCTTAGTAATAGCCTAATTTATAATAGCATTTTTGGACACTGGCATGGGCAAACACTTGGGAATATGTATATATTAAAGCCTAATCATAAACTTTACTGCCATCTGACAGACAATGATAAATGACTCAATCAAATAACTCCATTCATCCACAATTTGGATAAATAACTCCATCAGCTAATAATTAATTTGTTGTTCAAGCACACAGAAGTGGGCAGTATGGATATACATGTAGGCTATTCTTGGTGAGTAGGCTAAGCTAACACATCCAATAGGCTGATATTAGCTTGCCATCAGTGATCACATCAGAATATAATCATTTGAATGAGTTCACAACTGTATTAAAGGTGCCATGCCACACCACTACAGTGTGTCTAAATTGTTCTCTGAGGTCTACAAATAGGGTATGCAACTTCACTTGGACTGTGAACGGTCCAAGGAGACCGTAATGAGATCGTTTCCAGCCTGTAGGAATAGCCTTCCGGGTTTTTTTCCACTGTGACAATGGGCTGCGCTCTGATTCGCTGCTGAAGCTCGACGTTGTAAAGCACATGGCCGAATATTTACATTAGTTTACTTGCGAATTGCGAGGTATGAAGAAAAAAAAAACTTGGAATATTATCATGAAACCGAGAAAGAGGATATCTGCACCAACCTACATGTAGCTTGCAGATTCCACTTTGCAAAGGTAAGCTACATAGTCAGGATGTCACAGTATCCAATGTAATCAGATACTTATTGCAAGAGTAGCCGACTGTTAGCCTACATCCACAGTCAGATTACACCAGAGACACTTTTACACTTACCAAGACTGTTGAATTCACCAAGTTGGCAAGTTCTTCCCAAAATATACAGGACACTGAATAAATGATGGACTGAGAAACGCGGACCGTATTTTGGGTAAAAAAAAAAAAACCCAGAGCGCTGGAAAACACGGAGTGGACATTTTATATTAAAAAAAAATGGATTGGGAGTCTGGATCGGACTTTTTGCGTGCATGCCGATCCGATACGCATTTTTTGCTCATATCGGCGGCCGATCCGATCCAAATATCAGATCGGGACATCCCCAGTCTCAATGGAGTAATGAGAATATGAAGCTTGGCAATTGAAATGCAAATAAGCGAACGGGCCGTTGGTCAGCTGTTGCATTGCTTGAGAACAGGAGTCACAAAGCTAAGATAAGAACTATTCTGGTGGGCTTAACGGTAAAATATAATTCGGGGCAGCTGGGTGTGAAGTGATTATCCATTAACTGAATCACACAATATCTTTGTGAGGAATACTTCACGAGTAATCTGACAGGTTTAATTTGTCTTTCATTATGAAACTCTTAATATCATGAGTCATGATCACTATAATAATTCACTGAAATCATTTCTGCATGTGTCCTGCACGTCTTGCACCCCACCTGTCATGTGTCTGCGCCCAAGTTTAAGAAACGCTGCTGTAGACTATGGACTAGTTGCATTGCACAGTTACATCCTTCAGTCCAGACAGGGTGCGATTTGGTGGGGGGGGTGGGTCGGATTTCCTAACCTCTGGTTTTGGTATCCCTGCCTCTGCTTGAATAATTTTATCTCCGGTGGGGATAACATTTATCCCCCCTTGATATCTCGTGACAGTATGCAAGCAATGCGACTAACAAACATCTAGTGTGCCGCGAATTATAAAATTAAAAAAATTGCGTCCTGTGTCCTGAATTGTGTGCGTGACAACTCCTGGCTCACTTTGCCTCGAACTTTATCCTATAAGCGCAGGTGTTTTTTTCTCACTGGAAAGACTAAAGCTATAGACGAGAAGGAAAACGAAAGGAAACTTCATAATGTTATCACATTGTTTGAACAACTTTGTGCAAAGGAAAACGAACTGTTTGGCAAAGGCACAATTTAAGTTTGATATGAAATGTGTGTAATGTCAATGTATCAGGCAAAATATCCGAATCGCGGGGATGAGAACACTTTTTAGGTAAATCAGCCAGTTGTAGAAAATGACCAATAAATGGCATAATCTAGGCAAAATGCTCAAACAATACATTAAGTAGGAAGGCCTAGTTGGTCCTATTTGCATTGGCTATTTTTTTATGCTCAATGCCCTGGCTTTCCTCACAGTTGCAAAAAAAAAAAAAAAAAAAAATAGGTTAACGTTTCCAGCGCACTTCCGCGCGTACCGTCGGATCCAATGAATGTCTTGGGTTGGGTCAACATATCTCTGAGCTATCAAAGTAATTTGGCTATTATCGGCTACATTAAACAATGTAATCTGCAGCACTTTATTTAAATATTTAACACACCGCAAGCAGCAGGAGGGTCTGAACGAGAGAGTTTCTGTTGTGAAAAATGTCATTTGTCAGGATTGCACTCTACACGCAGCAGCAGCAGTCACATGAACTGCGGTAGCCTACTTCAGAGGCATCTGGTAGACACTGCGCTGTAGAATAGATAGGCCTACTAATGGCATGATTGTTTTAATGAATGGATAAGCAGAATATTTTTTATTTTTTTGGGGGGGGGGACCGGCCATTTCTAGTAATGACGTCACCAACGCAATACCGTTTCAGAAACATCCCCCCCTCTGTTTTTTTCACAAATCGCACCCTGAGTCCAGATATAGATATTAGCTATCAGTGCTGACCAAACAATAATTCGGGTAATGCCCAAGCTTGTTGTGGCTGGTCTCCAGGAAGTACGGTCACATATTACCACATTTATAGCAAAGCCTGAACTTAGCCATGGTAACAAGCTCTTGTTCAGTGGCATGTAAACAAAATCTAAAAGCAACACATAACCTAAGCTAAAAGTTTTATGACATAAACATGAGTAAAGCACCTATCGCTAAATATACTAGAAACTGAAAGGGGGTTAACTATTAATATTTTTTTTTTTTCATTTCGGCTATTTAATTGTAAATCACGAGTAAGACGTACCTTAACACGGTGATTAGGGGGAACATCAAGTAGCATTCCTATTGCTAAATTAAAATTTTGATTAGTCAATGACTATCGATTATTCTTTTAGTTTTTAGTAGGGTTAAATATTGTTTGGATTTTATTCTAGGCTAAATCAATGTTAAAATTATACTTTTGAAATCTTGCCAGTCCCTAAACAGGACTTAAATCGGGGGGAAAGCCAAAACCAACAGTTTTTATTTATTTTTTTTTTACTATTATTATTATCATCACCATCTTTACTAATTGAGTTGTGATTTACTTGCAGCCAGTATCACCTGCAGTGTTTCCAGTAGCCTGACTGTGAAAGCCTTTCTA
This sequence comes from Sardinella longiceps, assembly GCA_027497455.2. Classification (NCBI taxonomy): domain Eukaryota; kingdom Metazoa; phylum Chordata; class Actinopteri; order Clupeiformes; family Clupeidae; genus Sardinella; species Sardinella longiceps. The sequence continues at coordinate 5,366 of JAODXP020003071.1, forward strand.
AAGTCGCCTTTTTGACTGACTGGCCTAATGTTACAAAGATGACTTAATGAGTTTAGATGCCAGTATGCCAAAGATTCAGAGTGTTGATTACAAGTTCTAAAGTTTTGGAATAAGTAAAAAGAGGCCCCTGTGCTCAAGGTCAGGGGGGCAGAAGTGACAAACCCCAACCTCACCACTTGGCGACGGTGTGTACGGAAGTCCAGTATGAGAATGCATAAGTTGGGAGTGAAACCAAGGTTATTGAGTTTGTAGACCAGTCTGGGTGGTATTATTGTGTTGAACGCGGAGCTGTAATCAACAAAGAGCATTCTGACATATGAGTTCTTGTTTTCCGGGTGAGTGAGAGAGTTGTGTAGAACTGTGGATATGGCATCCTCAGTAGATCTGTTTGCCCGGTAAGCATACTGGTGACAATCAAAAGTGGGTGGTATGAGGGTGCATATATAGTTCTTTATGAGCTTCTCAAAGTGTTACTCACTATGGGGGTGAGAGCAACAGGTCGCCAGTCGTTAAAGCATGACACCTTGCTCTTCTTTGGCACTGGAACAATTATGGAGGATTTAAAGCAAGATGGAAATACACAGAAGGAGAGGGAGTGAATATGTTAGTGAACACTCCTGCCAGCTGTGCTGCACATGATTTCAGCACCCGACCAGGGATGCCGTCCTGGCCGGCTGCTTTCTGGGTGTTTACCCGACTAAACATATGTCGCACTTGGTCAGTGCATTGTCTGTGGTGGATTCAGTGGGTAATGAATTGATGGGGGTGCTGGGGGTGGTCACAGTGGTCTCAAACCTGGCATAGAAGAGGTTCAGCTCGTCTGGCAGTGAGGCTGGGGTGAGGGCGGTGCTGATAGGTCTTGCCTTAAGATCTGATGTGGCATGAATCCCCTGCCATACACTGCGTGTGTCATTTCCACTCAGCTGGTCCTCAATCTTTGTACTCTCTTTGTACTCTCTCTTTGCTGCCTTTGCTCTGCGCCAATTGTAACAGGCCTCTTTCTCCTCCTCTTTGCTTCCAGAATTGAAAGTTCTATCCTGTGCTGAAAGAGCTGCCCTTACAGTGTTGTTAAGCAAGGGTTTGTTATTGGGAAAAATACGGATGGATGGATAGACGCCAGAAACGTCTACAGAGCAGCATTAAATACTCCACATAAGGTAAGCAGAATGTTTTCAGAATGTGAACACTGTCCGAACTCCCCCATGCGTTATTAATGAGAAAAGAGATTCTTGCCCAGTTTGTTGTCTAGTGATTGCACATTTGACAGAAGTATACTGGGTAGCGGAGACTGGTTCACTCCCCTTCTTAGTCTCACAAGCACCCCAGATCTGCGTCCCCTTTTCCGGTGTCTTGAGCGCTTCTGCCGCTGCGATGCTGGAATATCCCTCTGAACAAACAATCCGAGGATCAATGTATTTGTATACCGGAATGGAATAGGCGATCATCAAGTCCCAAATTTTCAACAGTTTCTCCCTGTCATACTCAAAATACCCGACAACTTGGTCTATGCATAGTTATAAATAGTTAGTTGCAGCCCTACAAATGTTGTTTAGATAAAAAGTTGTGAGGTTTATCGAATCATGGGTTAAAAATCATGATACAAACCGAATTGTGATTTGGTGGATCGTTACAGCCCTAGCATTCCAAATCTTATGTGTGGAAATGAGTTTCTAGTGAGTTAAAGGTGATTAATCATGGCAAAATTTTGTGATTAATCAGATTTTTTCTTTCATCGTTTGACAGCATTAGTTAAGAGAGGCAAGAAAGAAAAAAATTAATAAATAAAATGATGAGTACCGTAAAACTTCAAATAATCGCCGAGTCCCAAATAGACGCCTGTCTCTTTTACACGCCTGGTGTGGCTACAGGTTTGGGGTTAAAGGCCGGTCTCAAATAGAGGCCTGGTCTGTTTTTTAGTTTCGGGTGGTATTTAATTTTCCAAACTCGTCTGTTTAAGCCAGTATGGTGTAGATTGCGAACCATCCAGTCCATAACTTGTCCATAACTTGCGCACATGCGAGCATGATGCCAGGTGAAAGGAACACGAATGAGGGGCTTGCAGCATGATCTCTTCCTCAGACTGTAATTAAATTATTTTCAGAAAAAGTATGAAGTTTTCAGTAAGCCTATTAATAACTTTCAGGGTATTAACGGTAAACATTTTAGCGATCTCCTTGCACATTAGGCAATGCAATGTATACCGACACTTGTGAAACAACGCATAACGTCCCAATAATTATTTCACAGCAAGTAAAGTCGCAGTCACCCGTTAAGTCTAGCCTATTCTAGTTAAAGTGATAGGCCTATGCCTGATTCAGTCGTGAACAAAGATGCCATCTCCTCAAGGAAAGGAAATCTGCGAAGGGAATTTAATGTATAGGCATAGCCTAGAGAAAGAGAAATTTGCGCACGCAGGATTGCCCGTGAACCAGGGTCCATGAACGGTGTCTGCGCAGCAGGTTTGAAACCATGTTTATTGAAGGAATTTTCCATAGCATACAACTTCGTTTTTTATTGAATTCCGCATGAATTCCTGTAGCCTATAGTATTGGTTGTTGTTTTGTGAGAGGAGAGATAATAGGTGTGTCATTAACTTCGGGATGTTGTCCTTTCTTTCTTGTTGATGTGTTTCGGGCAACAAGTTCATAGGCTTGATGACGTGCATTGTCAAATCGTTTCGTTATTTTAAGATAGCACAGTAATCTAAGATATTATAGTAGGCTAATTCTAACATCATCTGTCCCACACTCAACGAACATCTCAACATTAAATTAAAGGCCTGTCTCATATAGACGCCTGTCTCAAATACAAGCCGGTGCATTTTGGCGATTTGGGAAAATAAAAGCCCGGGCTATAATTTGGAATTTTACGGTAGTTTTATCAGAACCAAGACAGATTAAGGAAGTATGGAGCTCCATCAGCCACCATTACAGAGGCTGTATTGTGGTCAATCCATGACATATCGCTCTAGAAATTGGACGGTATGTTCACAAGGGTCTTTTTTTTGTCAATTTCATCAATCGTGTATCTCTTACCACTCGTTTGAAATTTAAATGCAATTGTTTGACTAAGCTAAGATGGAACTTACCCTCAGCTGATGCAATCAACAGCTGATTGACAAGAGTACCTGTGATTTCCAAGCTGACCCTGAATTTTGATGAACTATGATTCATTTCATGTGTTCATTTTTTTTTTTTTTTTTTTTGTGTGTCACAGAATCACCGCTGCAGGACTGCCAGAAATCATGCTGTTTCTTAAAGTGTGTATGCCCTTGCTGCTGTTTGTCAAACCATCATGTACAGGTAAATCAATGTTTCTTTCTTAAGCCCATGGTAGGGCTGGGCGATATGAGCCAAAACTGATATCCCGATATTTTGGGGCCAAGGGGTGATATACGATATATATCTCGATATTTTAACGAGGAAGAGTGAAATGTTTTGTATAGACTCAACATCACAATTATGTCAACACAACCAGTTTTAAGACTGATTTGATATTGCTTCAACACAGCTGTGCAACAAAGTGTAAACAATAACATACAGGCTACCAAGGCAGTCAACAATGACCGACAACGGGCCAACAGCTCTGCAGCATTTATGTATTTATTTTCATTTTAGTGCTGCTCAACATGTATTGGTGGAGGTGAATACCAATTTAAAAAAAAAATAAATAAATAAATAGTTATAGCATGAAATTGCTATGATTTTTGCTATCAGTAATCATTAACATGTTCAAGAAGTGCCATTGAGATGTTTGTATGTCTTTTATGTACCTAGTTCACAAGTTTACAAAAAAAAAAAAAAAAACTGGATGGTGGCCCTTATAGCCTACTAGGCCTATATTTTAAACAGGCTCAATGAAAATATGGCATTATGGTCTACATGAGTAAACCTACATTGCATGAGCATACCTTTAAAATGCATTTTGCCATATTGCCATTTTGTCCTGCAAGAAGCTCTCAGTGACGAAGTGATTTGAAGATGAGATAGAGACAGAGGATATGCTCAGTGTGCTATAATGACGCTCACAAACATTCTCTCTCTCAGTTGCGCTCCGAACTGTTTCACCTCTCTCACTCGCGCTGCAGTTTTTAAACTAATATTATTTGCAGGGTATTCAGTACAAGAGAAGAGATTTCTAAGTGACAACAGTAATCCTCTAGCTAATTAATAACCTAAATAGCGAACATGCAAGTTAACGTCAATGATTGCGTTGGTAAAGTATTTGTTTTCACTGACATTGGACACATCTCCATCGGGTGTCAGTGCATGAGTTAGCAGTAGGACTACTTCAAGTAATACAAACACAGGACATACTGAAACGTTGGAATGGCGAAAATATAATCAAGCCACTGTTCTTTTTCTTTGGTACAAGCTCTGCTTCTTCTAGCCTAGGCTACTGTCTCCGCCGTGTTTGAACTGAAAGTTTGCAATTGCAATTTGGCAGTGCGTGCATATGAAAGGGGCGCTGTTGAGCAACATGAGAAAACTGGCTCTGGCTGCGGCAGTGTCAGGTCAGAACACAGTAGAGCGAGTGGATTTTGATAAAATGGTCCATCATTAAGATGACACCGATATGACGATATTATTACAACTACAATCCGATATCAAAAACATACCGTTCGTAGTCGCAATACCGGTATATCGCCCAGCCCTAGCCCATGG
>JAODXP020003072.1:15000-20000 GCA_027497455.2 Sardinella longiceps
AACCATGCAAGGCACCAACCTGCTCACCAACTTGCTCAAGGACACCTCGATGGGTTCAGGCGGAGAGGGGCTCGAACTTGCAACCTCCGGTTGCCGAACGGCACCTCTACCAACTGTGCCACCACCGCCCCATGTGAATGTGTAATGTGAAAGAAGGAGAGAGGCAGAGTAAATACAAAGGATAGAGAGAATCACAATCAAATGGAGAGATGGAGAGAAGCTGAGTAAATATAAAGAAAAGAGAGAATCACAGTAAATATAATAGAAGTAGAGAAGCACAATTAACATGAAGTATAGAGAGAATCACAGTAAATACAAAGGAATGAGAGAATAGGTAAATGATGGAAAGAATCACAGTAAATATAAAGGAATGACAGAATCATAGTAAAGGTAAATGATGGAGAGAATCACAGTAAATATAAAAGAAGTAGAGAAGCACAATTACTAACATGAAGGATAGAGAGAATCACAGTAAATATAAAGGAATGACAGAATCACAGTAAATATAATAGAAGTAGAGAAGCACAATTACTAACATGAAGGATAGAGAGAATCACAGTAAATATAAAGGAATGATAGAATCATAGTAAAGGTAAATGATGGAAAGAACCACAGTAAATATAAAAGAAGTAGAGAAGCACAATTAACATGAAGTATAGAGAGAATCACAGTAAATACAAAGGAATGAGAGAATGACAGGCCGTGGGCTCAGTGTCCTCTGTAAGAGACTCTAAGTGCTTGTTCAGTGGCTGCTGCTGCTGCTGCTGCTGCTGCATTATCTCTTTGTAAGCGTCTTGTTTCTATTGAAGTGTTCCTCCTGCTGTTTCTATTATAGGGATTTATTATATGTCTCTAGCCCTTATGCACGGCACACACACACACACACACACACACACACACACACACACACACACACACACACACACACAAACGCACCAGCGCAGGGGCTTAGACACAGGTAGTTTGGGCCGCTATTATTACCTATTATCGAACACATACTCACACACACACACACACTCACACACACACACACACACGCACACACACACACACACACACACACACACACACACAAACAGCAATGCTATTATTACCTATTATCGGCTGAGTTATTTGTTTGCCTCTGTTCTTGTGCTTGTGTTTATGCCTGTTTTCAGACTGCAGCAGAGCTGGGCTAGTGGTTTGTGTAGTTGTTGTGATGATGGGGAAATACCATTACAGCTGGGAGAAAACCCTGCAGATAACAGAAAAACAGACAAAATGCTCTTATCTCCTCCAGGGCTCTAAAAACAAGGTGTTTTGTCAGGACAGAAGAGGACAGGTACGGTTTAGGTACGGATGAGGCAAAATGTCTTTTCCATGAACAGCTACTCTATGTACACCGGTGGCGCTCGTGCTACGTTATACAGAACGCTATTGTGTTCTGTGTGTGTGTGTGTGTGTGAGAGAGAGAGAGAGAGAGAGAGAGAGAGAGTGTGTTTGTGTGTGAACAGAACTAGGGATGCAACGGTACAGTTTTGCCACGGTTCGGTTTGTATCACGGTTTTTGGGCCACGGTAACGGTTCGGTTTCAATATATCAATATTTTTTTGGCTCTAGCATACAGGAGGTTATATTTGCCTTTTCTATTTCAAATCAACAATGTGCTTCTACTTACACTTGCAGAGAAAATATTAAATGCCTAGCCAGACACAGATGAAGCAGAATCATAAAAATGTATTATAAGATAAGAACACCATCATTGCCTTCTGTCAAACATTATACATAAACGTTATTAACCTTATTTAATAAAGTCACTGTCCTTCACACATTTAAAGAAAATACTGTTATACATCCTCAAAAAAGTAGTAAACAATTCTGAACATCTGAACATAAATAATTGGTGAGGTAGTATTACACTGAGACCACAGGCAATATAGTAAAGTGCAGTATAAAGTAATGTGAAAAGTAAACATTTGCATTATTCTCATTATTAAACACAATATTTGATTTAGTGAACCATAACAAACATGAACATAGTATAGTGCAGCATCCAGTCATTATAGTTTGTCAATATTGTTGACATACTTCTGGGGAGAGCTTGCCCTGTCCTCTGTTATGAACAGGTATTTTAAAAAAGTAAACATAGACAAAGTGCAGTGCAGCATTAAAAATATTAAAACAATTAAATGAATATTATTGCAACCTGTAACCTTACAGAACATACAGCCCTTTTTGTAATACTAAGTAGGTTGCATAAAATGTAAACTTGCAACACAGTGCATTATCAAGTTAGTATGCACAAAAACTATAGCTTTAGTTTGAGGTTTTTCTGCAAAAAGATGAGCATGTCGACATTTTCTGGGGCAAGACGGGAACGACTTGCAGTCACTACATCACCTGCAGTGGAGAAAACCCTCTCACTGGCCACAGAGGTTCCTTGGACACAAAGATACTTTTGTGCATGCTTTGAGACCTGGGGAAATTTATATTGATTCATTTTCCACCACAATAAAGGATCACCATCAACATGAAGGCAATCAGCTGCTTTGTACAAGGCAACCTCCTCCTCAATAGTTTTGGCAAGTGATCTGGTCTGCTGCTCCTCTGTTGCTTTGAAAAGATCACCAAGCAGCTCTGACATAGCTGTCTTCTTTTGAGGGGGGGACACTACTGGTGATGGTTGCTCTTCCTCTGTGGATGGTCCTGCTTGTACTGCTTCTAACTGCAAGAATATAGAAAATAATTAATGAATAATAATAATAATAATTACTACTACAACAACAACAAAAGATAATAATGTAAATCACATTACTGATGAAATATTTAAAAGAAAACTAAATACCTGATGTCCATGTTCCACAATTTCTGTTATGAGGTCTGTGTACACTTTGTCACAGGCAGCTTCGTCAAGAAAGGGTAATGCCTTGAACCTGGGGTCAAGGGTGGTAGCCCTGTGCAAGTAGTCAAGTAGACCTGGATCCGTGTATCTTTTTTCCAAGTCCCTTGTGATGATTAGCTTGGCCTCCTTGATGGTTGGACTGTCCTGTGCATCCAGTGTCATAGCTTTTAGTGTCATTGTCTTGAGAGGAAGAACCATTGATGAAGTTGGAGTGGATTCACTGTTCATCAGAGTGGTCATTTTCTTCAGGGGGTCAAGCAAGTGTATTAAGTCCTCTGCCAACTTCAACTCGTTGTCAGTGAGCATGGCTATGTCTTTGCCACTCTTTTTCACGGTCTTGTCCACCATGGCTGAGAAAATGGCTGGTTGCTGCTCCACATACCTTTCCAGCATGTCATGTGCTGTATTCCAGCGGGTAGAAACATCATGATTAATTTGTGCTATGGTATATCAAGCATCTCTTGCTTCATGGTCAAAACGTGGGTAGCTGTGGTGCTCTTGTGGAAAAATGACACCACTCGTCTTACCTTCCCCAGGAGGCGTACCACTGGATTTTGAGCCACAGCTTTCTTGGCCGCAAGGTTGAGTACGTGTGCAAAGCACCCAATGTGTGGCCCAAAAGCATCTGTATCACGGATGGCATTCACAATGTTGGGAGCATTGTCTGTGGTTACTGGAATAGTGACGTTTTCTCTCTCTAGGCCCCATTCTTTTACTGTTTGCATTAGTTCGAGCGCCAGGTGCTCACTCGTATGGCTCTCGTAAACGGGACAAGTCTGAAGCACGTAGCCCTTCAGCTCCCAATTGGATATAAAGTGAGCCGTCACTGTAAGATAGCTTTGTGTCGCCCTAGAGGTCCAGCCATCAGTCGAAAAAGCAAGGAAGGGGGCTTCTCTCAAGTCACTTTCAACTTCTCTCCTACACACTTCGTATAGTTCAGGAACAATCTTAGTGCTGAAATGCGTGCGGGAGGGGATATTGAAGCGATGATCAAGAACATTTATCATGTAGCGAAATCCCATACCCAAAACCACCGTGTAGGGCATCATGTCTTTCCCTATGAACACTCCCATCGCATTAGTTATGTCTTTGTGTCTTTGGGAATTATAGGAATATTGTTGCTGAAAGGCTGCAGCAATGGATGGTTGGGTTTTCGGTGGCAAACTAGCTCTTCGTGCTGCTCCGCTTAAGGTTACAGCCGGATGATGTTTGCGCAAGTGGGCAGACATGTTGGATGTGTTACCTTTAGAGTAGTTGATCGTTGTGAGGCAGTGCTTGCACACTGTGCTTTGTTTGCTGACCATCTTTTTGCCTTGTTCGTCATACTTCACGCTGAAGCCAAAATGTTCCCATACAGCGGATTTATAAGATGACGGTGCCTCTTCAAATTTCCTTTTCTCTGTTTCGCGTCCACTCACCATGATCATGCAGCCGCCGTAAGTTTGTCTTCTCACATGGCTCCCCTTCATTTGCATGTCAATGCGCTTATTGGGTCTTGGGATTGGTTGTTGAGGAGAGGCAAGCTGAACAGTCAGAGAAAACGCATCCGCCGGGTCCTAAGCACTCCTCGCTATCGCCCCACGCTACGCGCACGCAATAACCTTGTAATTAAATAAAAAAGTTTAATGTCGCGTATACCGAAATATTGCGGTTTAGGTGAGTCTGCCGAACCGAATAGGCCAAACCGAACGGTTCAATAAAATATTGAAAACCGTTGCATCCCTATACAGAACGTTATTGTGTTCTGTGTGTGTGTGTGTGTGTGTGTGTGTGTGTGTGTGTGTGTTAGACAGAGAGAGAGAGAGAGAGAGAGTGTGTGTTTGTGTGTGTGTGTGTCTGTGTGTGTGTGAGAGAGAGAGAGAGAGAGAGATGTGTGTGTGTGTGTGTGTGTGACCAATACAATGCAGTGTGTGATGTGCTGAAGCAGTAACCGTATAGATGACGATGAGGATGTATTTCTGCCAATGTTGTTTATTACCCATGTAGTTACAGAAGCCCACAGCAGTAATATAAGTGTGTGTGTGTGTGTGTGTGTGTGTGTGTGTGCACCTGTGTGCACGTGTGTGTGTGTGTGTGTGTGTGTGTGTGTGTGTGTGTGTGTGTGTGTGTACACAGTAAC
>JAODXP020003072.1:30000-32500 GCA_027497455.2 Sardinella longiceps
AATATCAAGTCCCCTGCTTGTGTGTGTGGCTGCCTGCCTGCCTGCCTGCAGCTCTAGTCTTGAATAACAGTAGAGCCAAAGTGAGATTTATATGTGATTACCCCAAATGGCTTCTTTTCATGTAGATGAATATTGATCTTTGGACCAGCAGAGCTTTGTAACGAGGACCAAATTCAGCAATTGTGTGAACATGAAGATTAAACGTAAGTATAAAGGCTGAACACTTTATTGTGTGTGTGTGTGTGTGTGTGTGTGTGTGTGTGTGTGTGTGTGTGTGCGTATGTGTGTGTATGTGAGAGAGAGTGTGTGTGTGTGTGTGTGTGTGTGTGTGTACCTTCCAGCTCAATTAATTAGTAGCAATTACAGCCAGTTATCAGTTAATAAGACACTAACAGGCATATTATATTAATTGATGTGTACGAATGTTTAATGATTCTTAATTGAAATGGTTTGTGGTTAATGGAACAATAATAAACCATTTTTTAGCTGTAAGTGTGTTTTATTATGTTATGTAGAAAATCACTTAACCACTCCATGAAGATGTTGCCCAGCTCTGTTTATTATTTAGTAATGGAGGTTTGCTTATGCCAACAAAGCCTAATAATATTGCATAAAATAACACTAACATAAAATGTGGGCCTACATTTCTTTGCATGTTAGAGTACGATAACACCATGTTATGCTATTTGTGTGACTCTATTGTGTGTCTCTGTGTGTGTGTGTGTGTGTGTGTGTGTGTGTCTGTGTGGCTGTGTGTCTGTGTGTGTGCGTGTGGCGTGTATAGCCAGAAGTGACTTTGACAAGCACCTCTCCACAGACCAGCTCTGCATGGCATAATCATATCCATCACGCCTACTTAAACTCTGATTGCAGTGTCTTTCCAGAGCCCCAGGCCTGCTGTAGGAGGGGGCCTCCAGCACTCTCGATGCCTGAGATAATGCACCTCCTGTGGGGGGACCCTCTCCAGGAAGGCCCTTGAGCCCACGGCTGGAGCTCCAGAGTTAAGAGCATTTGAAGAGGAGGGAAACAGGGGGGATGAGACAGAATTACTTCACTTGTACACACACACACACACACACACACACACACACACACACACACACACACACACACACACACACACACACACACACACACAGCCATTTTCCTCCATTTAAGTCTTTGTATGTGTGTTTATGTGTGTGTGTGTGTGTGTGTGTGTGTGTGTGTGTGTGTGTGTGTGTGTGTTAGCAAACACTTACAGCTCAGCAGGTGAGTATCATCAGCCTCCCAAAGAAACCATCAGGCTGTAAGTACTCAGACACTCTTCAAAGACAAAGTTACACTTGGAAAGACAAAAGAAAGGCCTTTCATCGTCCCCTCTGTGTGTGTGTGTGTGGGTGTGTGTGTGAGTGAGTGTGTGTTTTTCGTCATAAAATATATGAGGTCAGCTCCCAGCAGTACAGAATACACTGCAGAGCCTACTTCTCCTCTCAGCACACCACTTCATCTGAATGCTCACTTGTCTTGTGTGTGTGTGTGTTAGTGTGTGTGTATTTGTGTGTGTGTGTGTGTGAGTGCGTGTCAGAGAGAGAGAGAGAGAGAGAGAGAGAGAGAGATAGAGAAAATTTCAGGGAAACACAAAATCAATGCAATAGCCTTGCCATTAGCCACTTGTTTCTGTAAACAAAGGTTTGGAGTGCGAGACTATCAGGAAATCCATTGGTTTACTCACTGGTAGCATCTATTGCAGTGTCAGTTAAAAGCTCAAGCTCTGATATCTAAATGTCCAAGGCCCCTCCCACTGCCTAATATGGGCGTGGGTGGGTGTGGTGGAGCAGTGGTTGCATATCGCCATGACAGTCATCAGCCCTGGTAGCCTGGTGAATGCCAAACTAAAAATCACAAGTGATATTTAGTCTGGAGACCTACCTATTGCATCTCTCATCAGGGCCGGACTGGGACCAAAAAATGGCCCGGGCATTTTCGGCCATGGCGGCCCACCATCATTTTATTCAATAATAACAACGTTGTGGCAAGCTAAAATAACACTGTAAGTAGGACATATTGCATGAATATGAGAAATTTAATTAAACTAGCAATATCCTTCATGAAAATTATGAGTAAATGACAGCCCCGTCCCAAAAATGACCGTCGGCCCACCGGGCATTGCCCTGTATGCCCAATGGCCAGTCCATGCCTGTCTCTCGTAGCGGAAGCATCATTTACGATTGTCCAGAGCGCTACAAATGTCTATCATAGCGTCTGTACATAGCTCAGAGCCAATACCAGAGCCACCACATGATTTAAAATGCAATCGAGGGCCGTACTATTCCCTTTTTGTTCCGTGATTGGATACCGAAAGCAGGCGAGAAAAATGGCCATGGTCACCATGCTGCTTTGCAGAGGGAAATGAAATAAGCGCACAAAGGAGCATGGGAACTCTCAGGCTACAGCCCAGGTTCAATTGCTGAAACCTGCTATTTCCATGTCACAGAGGATCCAACAAGCCAAAACTACA
>JAODXP020003072.1:40000-47500 GCA_027497455.2 Sardinella longiceps
TCATTAATGACAAAAGACAAAAAAAACAAAAACAAAAAAAAACAAAACTATATATATATTTATAAAAAAATAATAATAATAATATGTATTAAAAAGAATAATAATAATAAAAAAAAGTGGATTTACAACAGTGGAGTGTTGAGAGAATCTGTTCTTTGTCCATTTGGGCACATGCCTTCTAGTCTTGATTTGTGGCACATATAAACATAGTGAGCTGCTAGCTCAATTGTCAGTGGATCTTCTCCTAAGAGAATTTTCAATTTAGAATCAAAATCCAGTGACATCATTTTTATATTTTGTATTTCAAGTTGTGAGTAAAATTTTTCTCTAATGGATTGATAGTTTGGACATCTTTGCAGAAAATGTATCTCATCCTCAACCTCCATAGTTTTACAGTGCATGCAGAGACGTTGTGATTTTTCTTTCCAAGATTTTCTGTGGCGTCCTACTTCAATTTGTAATTTATGGTCACCTAATCTGTATTTTGTGAGGCAAGTTTTTTGGGGTTGTTTTAATGTAATTAGGTAGTTAGCTAGCTCGTACTGTCTGTTTAATTTACTATAACAATTTAGTTTTTTGTTGATTTGGATTTCATTTTGCCAATTTGTAATGTAGGTTGTTTTCATGGATTTGTGGATTTTGTTCAATTTGGTTATGTCCAAATCAATAGCGTTGTATTTAGTTATTAACTGCACAAGTTTGTCATTTTGCGGTTCTAAAGTATTATTAGATATTGCTTTATGGTGATAGCTCACTTTGTCTGCGTTTTTTAAATGTATCCAATACTTCATGGCTCTTTTGCCAATGGCCAGGGACAAAGGGAAGCGACCCAACTCTGCTCTGCAAGCGTTATTAGATGTACTTCTGTGCACATGCAGGATCATTTTACACATTTCAGTGTGAAGCGATTCAATGACTGATTTGTCCCATGGTTTCTTAGAAAGAAGTAATGAGGGGCCCCATACCTCTGATCCATATAGTAGAATGGGATTAATAACTGTATCGATAATTTTGGTCCAAATTTTAATGGGTGGTTGATATTTATTGATTTTTTTGTAAATTGTATAGAATGCTCTACGGGCTTTGTCTTTTAATGTATGTAGCCCTGTGATAAGACTACCAGATGCATTTATCACTAAACCTAAATAAGTATAATTTGTTGTGTGTTCTAAAATGTCAGGGCCTAATCTAAATATATATTTATTTTTTGTTGAACGAGCTCTTTTTTGGAATATCATTATTTTTGTTTTATCCAAATTAACTTTTAAGGACCAGGTTTGGCAATATTGATTTAAGATGGCTAGACTCTGTCTTAAGCCGTCCTCAGATGACGAAATCAAGAGCAAGTCGTCGGCAAACATAAGAAATTTTATTTCTATATCGTGGAGTGTTAATCCTGGGGCAGCTGATTTTTCTAATTGGGTGGCTAGTTCATTTATATATATGTTAAACAGTGTTGGGCTTAAACTACACCCTTGTCTTACCCCACGTTCTTGTTTAAAAAATGTAGTTCTTTTATTTCCTAACCTAACGCAATTTGTGTTATTTTTGTACATTGATGTTATTAGATCATAAGTTTTTCCGCCAATTCCTGCCTCTAACATTTTCAGATACAGACCTTTGTGCCATATATTATCGAAAGCTTTCCGAAAATCAACAAAGCATGCAAATATTTTTCCTTTTTCTGTGTTATGTACGTGTTTATTAATTAGTGTTTGAAGTGTATATATATGGTCGGATGTTCTATGTTTTGGGAGAAAACCAATTTGACTTTTACTTAGTATTTTATGATCTTCAAGGAATGTGAGAATACGTTGGTTTAGGATGCTGCTAAATAATTTGCCTAAATTGCTTGTAATACAAATACCTCTGTAATTATTTGGGTTTAATTTATCTCCAGATTTAAATATGGGGGTAATGAGGCCTTTATTCCAAATTATGGGGTAGACACCACTGGTAAGAATAAGATTAAAGAGTTTAAGTATTGCTTCTTGTAGTTTTAAATTACTATATTTTAGCATTTCAGTTGAGATACTGTCGATACCAGAGGCTTTTCTCGGTTGAAGTTTTTTAATTTTGTCTTTTAATTCAGATAGTGTAATGGGAAAGTCTAATGGACTTTGGTAGTCTTTGATGGCCTCCTCTAAATACTTATGTTTTCTAATTAATGACAGTTGTTCAGGTGTAAATTCTTGGTTGTCTGGGGCTTGGTAGAGATTTTTGAAATGGGTAATCCATATTTGGCTATTTTTAATTGGAGGTTCAGATTTAATGTTTGTTCCTGATAGCTTTTTCCAATTTGACCAGAAGGTGTTTTGGTTTATTGACTGTTCAATTTGTTGTAGTTCTTTGGACATATAAGTAGCTTTTTTGTTTTGAATTAATTTTTTATAATTTTTTAATTCAAAATGGTATTTTATTCTACAGTTTTCATCATTAGGATTTCGATGTTTAAGATTGGATAATTCTCTTAATTGTATTCTAGCTACATTGCAATCCCTATCAAACCAAACTTCTTTAAATTTAGTTTTATTTCCCTTTTTAGAGGAGATTTGTTTTACATTGACTGTTTTTGCTAAATACGTTAATATATTGTTTAGATGGTCACAGGCCATATTCACATTCTCCTCATTAGGTTGGTAGTTGGTCAATATAAAATTATCAATTATATTTGCCTTGTCGTTAATAATAGTTTCATATGCTGACACATTTTCGACTGTCCATTTAAAAGTTATTGGTAGTGGAAATAATTTGGATTCAAAATTATGTGGGATGAATTTAATAATTGGCCGTTTTAAATGTAATATTAACTGACAGTGGTCAGAAAAAGGTAATTGCGGCATTATCATAAAAGCTGAAATGAGCTCAGGGTCAATATCAGTTATGAAATAATCCACCACAGAACAACCAAGGGAAGAGGAGAATGTATATCCTCCAAAAGAATCTCCTCTAAATCTTCCATTTATAATATAAACACCAAGACTTTTACACATACGTAATAGTTTAGTTCCACTAGCATTAACTGTACTATCAAAGCTATTTCTCTGTTTTTGGATCATTTGAGAATATGGAGTTCTGCTTGGGAATATGTGATCATCTCCATCTGTGGGAATATAATCAATTTCTTTGCCTGTTCTGGCATTAAGGTCACCACAAATTAGTACTTGAGCTATTGATTGGAAATAATGTATTTCTTTTTCAAATTCTTCAAAAAAATTGGCATCAAAGTATTGGGAGGTTGATGGTGGAATATATATTGCACAGAGGTAAAGATCTTGGTTCAAATTTAAGAGTTCTTTTTTAATTTTTAACCACAGATGGGTTTTACCTTTTTTGATGGGAATTATTTTATTGTCGTATTCAGATTTGTACCAGACTATGATCCCCCCAGAACTTCTTCCATTTTTTGTATGGATGTTTTTAAGAGAGGGTACTGAAAGTTCTTTGTAATTGTGTGGGCAATGATCAGATTCATCTCTCCAGGTCTCCAAAAGAATAATGATATCTAAATTTCTAATACTATTTAAAAAATCAGGGTCTGTAGTTTTGTAACCAAATATAGAAGAATATAATCCCTGGATATTCCAGGTGCATATTCTAAAGGAAGCTATGTTGAAGAAAAGGAAAATAAAATGAAAACGAAACGAAACAAAACTTTTCTGTGAAATTGCAATAAAATGTTGGGATCAATACTTGTATTATTATAGCTATTGTAATGCTATTAGTATAAATACATTGAAATAAATTGAATTCAATTAACTGAAGTGAGATTAATAGTAAATAGTAACAATGTATGTTAAACAATTTATGTATATTATAAAATAACAATAAGTTATTCTTACTCATGAAGTGAATCATCTTGTTAAGCTCTTGTTCATGTTATGGTTCAACAAGGCATAGGGAGATACATACAGACATACACATACAGTACAGGAAGAATACAGACACCATAAATGACAAGGACCACATACACACATACAGAATCTTTAGCGTTCATATAACAACATTGAAAGACACACAAGCATACATATAAACGGACAGACAGACAAGACAACACAAATACGCAGACAGACAGCACACGTATCTATGTAATAAGATGTAATAGGATGGGCACACACACACACACACACACACACACACACACACACACACACACACACACACACACATGCACACACACACCTATTTAGCTGTGTGGGCCTAGATCACGTGGGTAAAAGCCCACATTATGAAGAGGACATATGACTCACAAATAAGACATACAGACAGGACAAACATTTAACTAACCATATACACATACACATACACAGACAAAAACACACACACACACACACACACATTGACACACTCACACAAACACACACACAAGTAATGGAAAGGACATGCGGCCATACTAGATCATAAACAAACACACACAAAGACAAATACTGGAGTACATTCATACATACACACGCAAGCACTCATATTCACACACCTAATGGGAAGGACATGAGGATACATACAGACATACACATACAGTACAGGAAGAATACAGACACCATAAATGACAAGGACCACATACACACATACAGAATCTTTAGCGTTCATATAACAACATTGAAAGACACACAAGCATACATAGACATAGACAGACACACAGACAGACAAGACAACACAAATACACAGACAGACAGCACAAAAATCTATGTAATAGGATGAACACACACACACACACACACACATACACAAACACACACAAAGACAAATACCGGAGTACATTCATACAAACACACGCACACACTCACACACCTACACACACTAACACACACAAAGACAAATACTGGAGTACAATCATACATACACACGCAAGCACTCATACTCATACACCTAATGGGAAGGACATGAGGATACATACAGACATACACATACAGTACAGGAAGAATACAGACACCATAAATGACAAGGACCACATACACACATACAGAATCTTTAGCGTTCATATAACAACATTGAAAGACACACAAGCATACATAGACATAGACAGACACACAGACAGACAAGACAACACAAATACACAGACAGACAGCACAAAAATCTATGTAATAGGATGAACACACACACACACATACACAAACACACACAAAGACAAATACCGGAGCACATTCATACATACACACGCACACACTCACACACCTAAAGGGAAGGACATGAGGACAAAAACATACACACACAGATCACATACACATACACACACACACACACGCACACCAATAGTTGCATGGGCCTGGATCATGTAGGCTAAGTAATAGCCCACTTGTGTCACTAAACATGAAGAAGACATATGACATACAAGTAAGGTATATAGATAAGAGAGATACTTAACTAATTGCACGCACAGACACACACACACACACACACACACACACACACACAGACAAACAAACACTGTAATATACACACACACACACACACACACACACACACACACACACACACACACACACACACACACCCTAAATAGTTATATGGCCTGGATCATGTAGGTAATAGCCCACATGCAGCACTACACATGAAGAAGACATATGACATACAACTAAGACATACAGGTATGACAGTTACTGAACTAATTGCACACACACACATACACACCTACACACACACACACACACACACACACATACACACACACACACCCACACACGCAGGCACATACACACACACACACACACACACACACACACACACACACACACACAGACATACATAAACAGACACTGGAATATACATATACTGACACACACAGACACACACACACATACACCACACACATTGCACGCACTGACACACACACGTAAAGGAAAAGACAAACACTCTCTCACACACACACACACACACTCACTCACTGACTATACTTAACTAGAATACGCCTACATTAAAACATAACAAACAGTAGGCCTATAGGACAATATATAAAATTCAGATGTAACAATATGACACATTCACTCACACATGTACCTACACATGCACTCAATCCCACATAAACTCACATAGAACACATATGCACGCACACACACACACACACACACACACACACACACACACACACACACACACACACACACACACACAGACATACATAAAGAGACACTGGAATATACATACACTGACACACACACACGCAGACACACACACACATACACCACACACAATGTACGCACTGACTCACACATAAAGGAAAGGACAAACACTCTCTCACACACACACACACACACACACACACACACACACACACACACACACACACACACACTACATTCACACTCACTCACAGACTATACTTAACCAGAACACGCCAACATTAAAACATAACAAATAGTAGGCCTATAGGACAATATATAAAATTCAGATGTAACTATATGACACATTCACTCACACATGCACATACACACACACTCAATCCCACATAAGCTCTCATACAACACACACACACGCACACACACATATACACAAAGACGTACTTGTATCTAAAATCCCTAGATATTATAACATTTAACACAGTAATTTGTTGCACAAAAGAGTAATAAATTCTCTCATCTGAAATTCTTGGGCACTCAGATCCTGGGCAGAAGTTTTTGTTAATACTGATGCATAACTGGGTTTGATGAAGCTTTGGGTTTGCACACCTGTTGAGAATCTGGGACCAGTTGTCAGACTCGGATCTGAGTGGAGGGCACCAGGATTAGGGGGATGAGAGGGCTGTATGAGTCTTGGGTTGTTGTAGTATGGGGGGTATGTTGATTCTGAGATCCTTGGTCCATTTGTCTTTCTGTGCATTGAGGGTGATGTAGTCTTTCCAGTTGGTTTCAGTGGTGGAGGAGCATTGCTGTTTCTCTTTTTGAAGAAGGGAACTTTTTACCGCTGGAACACAGAGTCTTTCAAGTTTCTTGCAAACAAGCTTACACCTTTCTTGTTCAGGTGGACTGAATCATATAGATGTTCTGTTGTAATGTCCTCATGGAAGATTACCTGCACCTTTTCAATGTTCGCACATGCCTGATGTATTTCCTTGTTTATTTCTGCAATCAGGTGAGTGGGGACATCTGAACGAGGTAGGATGGTGGATACAGAAATCTTGGTTGTAGGGAAAGTCTTTCTTGACACATTCACCACCTCAGCTATTTTGTTAACCACACTGTTAGCCTTAGCTGGGATAAAGTCATTGGTCCCTGTGTGGATTATTAGGTGTTTAAGATTTGATGCTTTGATGTTCTGGATGATTTCCAAAGCAGATGATGTCCGTGGAGTTTTAATCTTTATAGCATTTGAAGATGGAAAAAGGCGTCTCATGTTGATGAATTTCCCATTAGAATCACATAAAAGCACAATTTCAGGATCCGGCTCTTTGCCTCCATGAAATGGCTTTTGTAGTTGGGTGGTGTAAGGTTCCTGCTTTTCCTCCTCATTTAAAGTCACAGTTGTAGGTGGTGTTGTAGGTGCTGATGTGGGAGAATTTGAGGGGGC
>JAODXP020003072.1:55000-57500 GCA_027497455.2 Sardinella longiceps
TCCATTCAACAAGGGGACCTGACAGCCTTAGGTTCTAAAGCGATCCTTCATTTGGCAAACAAGCACTTGTAGTAATTGCTTCTCATAAGCGAGTTATGGCAAAAAGACAACATTCCACAGTTGATCAAAATTAAAATTGCACACCATTACTTTCCACTGAAGACAGTAAAAGAGGTGTTTGCAGTAATGTATCCTGGTGAAGTGCTAACACTTGAGGTGAGATAAAGATGTTTCAGTCCTCAGACCTTCATCCGCATCATATAGCCTAGCCTACAAAGGAAAGGCACCTATTTATAGCTAAGGTCTATTGGAGACAAAGCTGTCAATCAACCTGAGTGATGGCTGGGTAGGTATTAGTATAGACCAGACTGTGCTGACCTTTTAGCTCTCTCCTAACTGAAGAAGATAGACTGACCAAAGATACTGTAAACATTGACAAAAAAAACAAAACACAAAATTGACAATAATCCAATGTATATTGACAGTCATAGTGAATGATGATTGACCTTGACATAGCCTAGAACTAATGCACCCAGTACAGCCTTGAGTGACTATTTGTCTAAACTAAAAAGACATTTAAATCTCTGAAATCATTTATAAATGAATGAAATATTTCTTTGATTGATACAAATGTTCTCCACAATCTGATATGGTAATCTGTAAAATATTGTTGACCTCACAGCTGTTGCTGCACAGTATGTGTGATTACATTATGTATTAATGAAACAATCATAACTATTAATTGATCAATTAATGAACTAATTGATTAACACAATCTACTGTGATTAATTACTCAGTACGTACACAATCATGAAGAGTAGCAGCACCAACCATGCCAGGGTGTGTGTATGTGTGTGTGTGTGTGTGTGTGTGTGTGTGTGGTGGAATCACTTTCAGGATACATGGTGACATCTCACTGCTCATCACCATCTTCCACATGTCACCTCAGCAAACACAACAACAACAACAACAACAACAACAACAACAACAACAGCCAGGGGCGTAGCACCAAAAAAACTGGGCCCTATGCACAATCAAGGACCATGGGCCCTTCTCACTGCCTGGAATACAATTCTAGACTCCTCAAGGGTCCTTCCACCACTTGGGGCCCTGGTAACTCACTACCCTTTTCCCCCCCAACAACGACACCCCTGGCAACAGCAACAACAGCAATGCAAATGTAACGGAGGCCAGCTAGCGGGGCTAGCTCGTGGTAGTGTGTAAATCCTCATCACCCAATTCCATGGCCGCTTCTAACACGCTGAGTTAGAAGCTCGGGCTTTTAGCTCAGTTGGTTAGAGCGTTCCACTCCCACGCCGGGAGTTTGTAGCTTGCGGAGTGGCGGGTTCGAGACCCGTGTGCGGTGCGGACCGCCACTGGCTACACAAACTAATGAAGTTTAGCTGACTTGTCCATGACTCTTAAATCCTGTTAAGAGAGAGACACTCATCCACGCCAGCGCAGTCGCAGCAGGGCTGAGTTCTCCATGATCCGTCTACTCTGACAGATAGAACAGGACGAGCGGTGATGGTGATGCTATACGGAATGGAACTCAAGGGACGGGTCTACAGTACCGTATAGCCACAGGGCGACCAGGAAATGAAACCTTTAAGTCTAACGTCTCTCTAACTGCCGTGAGAGAAAAATAGTGCCGCCGCTGCATTATTCGCCCAGAAAGACGATAGGTCACGGTCGGAGCAGCTCGGGGCTCAAGTATAGTCAAAAGGGAAAAAAAGAGTGTTCTTTTTATTTATTTATTTATTTATTTATTTATTTAAAGACTCCATGTCTCATCAGTAGAATAGCTTCCATGTCTCAGTCAGTAGAATAGCTTATTTATTTATCTTTTAAAGACTCCATGTCTCAGTCAGTAGAATAGCTTTTCATGGTAACAGGGAAGGCACTGGAAAGAGCAAGGCTGCCAAGGGGAAGCGGCGAGGGACAAAAATAGGTTTAAAACATCCCTCTGTCAGTCACGCAGAGGACATCCATCAGGCCGTGAACTTAGTGGGCAAGGCATTGTGGAAAATGGCCACTTGTGTGTGTGTGTGTGTGTAATTGAGCCACATTTCTTCCAAACACATTTGTTAACACCCTCATCAGCGGCCATTAACAAAGCATGAATCACGTGGACAGATGAGTCCTTGGGGCGAGCGAGGTACAGTCGACCTCGGGCCGACCGCGGCCCACAATCCTTTGCTGTGTGCGGGTAATTTATGATTCCCCCGCCCATCCATGTGTTTACGGAGGTTAGCCACTGGCCCCGCTCCCAGCTCTCACAGAGGAGAGACCTGGTGGACTTATGCCAATGTCACACACACACACACACACACACGGCACACACACACACACAAAAATTTGTGTTTTTGTGAAGTGGTTTGCCTTAGCACTCAGCTCTGCTTAGGATTTGGAAAGCCTCGGAAAAGCACCAACACATACAGACATACACACACACACACACACACACACACACACATATACACACACACACACACACACA
>JAODXP020003072.1:90000-100162 GCA_027497455.2 Sardinella longiceps
TAGGATGCTTGGGTACGATGCCTCTCCACCTGCCTCCCCCTTTGATGTTTTAAGCCTTGGCACGCCTTTCAACACACAAGATGGTTTCGCCACTCACACAAAGTCAGTCAGTCAGTTAGTTGGTCGTCGTGCACAGTTGGTTGTCTTTCACACCGTTTCCCCTCAGGTTCAGCTGTCACCACGGGTTCCTGTGAATTCAAGTCCTGAAACAAACAATCTCTCATAACCGTTAGTTCAAGAAAAAGGTTTTATCTGTGACAGGTGAGCCCAGCGGTGTTTCCCTTTGCCTAAGGATAGAAAGCATGAGGTTTCAGTTAGCATAATTATTTCATAAGGTCCTTCGTGTGCAGATTCCAGTGGCCCTTGAGTACCAACAACAACAAAAACTTTACGCAGTCATCACTGGATCATTTGGCAGAGACAGATTTTGGTCAGCTCTGCTTTGTTGACACCATTAGAATATATAATATTTATAAAGCAAGGGGAAATTTTCCTAAAGACTAATACTTTCTCACACTAATCTTTAGCAGTAGGTCTCCTCTCCCCTTTTGATCTGCAACTTGTCTTGTAAGATCATTTCTATTATGCTACCCTACTACAACAACTTATCTAGTTAGACATGTTGGACCTAATGAGCGATCTCAGAAGTGTTAGTATCTCAGAGGTGGCATCAGGGTCATTGCAATGTACATTGTCTTGCTCAGAGGTGTGAAAACTAGATGTTGGAACATCTTGTTTTAGAGGATTGTCGGAAAACTGAATAATATGTGTCTCTGCTCTCTGTCCCCAATTCAAAAATGCAGCCCAATTATCAATGATTGGAAGACCAGTAACCCACATTTGGCGGTATTTCTCATTCATGTTCCTAACAGCTGTGTCAATAATGAAGTTTGAGTCAAGAGATGGGGTTTCAGGGCGACATGCAGCTAAAACTCTGTGTTTCTCTTCAAACCGTGCAGCAAATTTTGAAAAGGAATCTTTTCTCCCTGAACACATGAAGTCAATGATGAAAACGAGTGGTGGCCCCTGCCTAAAATCTCCTGAGTTATGTTCTCACAAGTGTTAAAGTACCATTCCCAGGCCTGGGCTGAGTCTGGGATGTCTGTGGGCCATGGAGCACTAGATAAGCGTGCAGTGCATCCCAGGGGTGCTTTTGCCTTGATGAGAGAAACAATTTCCCTGTATGTCAAATGAAAGGTGATCACAGCCTCTTTTATCTTTATCCAAAAATCAACATTTGGGTCCTGAGTACGCAAAGGGGGTAAAGTCTGCATTATATGGCTAAGAGCCCCAGGAGTTAGCTGTGTGTAAATCCCTAACGAACCAGTGTATGTCAACTGAACTCTCATTAGAAGCACCTGGCTGTGAGTCTGCCGCTACGGGGGTCGAATGGGAGCCATTTGCAAAGGTTGCCAACTCGCTTCCACTGAAGCAGTAGCCTCTATGCTCCGGAAAACATCGTCAGATCGGCCTGTGGGTGCAGGCGGGGCAGAGGGAATGGATGGCACTGAAACAGCAGCAATCTGCCCAACATCATTTTGCATTTGATTCACAGCACTTTCAATTTGTGTCACTAATTCAGTCACCACATGCGTATAGTCCACTATCCCCTTAGGGTCTTTCAAGTCAACAGTCGGAACAGTACCAGTCAGAGTTTCAGCAACTTTTGTCAGTTTGTTTGTCGTGTCCTTAATTTTCTTTTGTAATTTAAACAATTTAGCAGGTTGACCATCTGTCTCCGTCAAAAATCCCTGAGACTGCTTAATCCAAGTAAACATCAGATATCTCGCATAATGTCTTTTCTTTTTCTCTGATTTAACTTGCAAAACCCACTCACTAGCCTTCCTAACACCCCAGTCTGACTGGAACCCGTCCTTAATCATATCAATCTCAGTTTTAGCAAGATCTTTCTCATTAATCATAGCCAGAGCAATCTGCACACTTAAAGGAGCCTTAGAAACACGTGCACTTTGAACTTCCATCGCTGACCAGACTTTACAGCTCAACAGATATATGTTTAAAGTGTTAAATTTAGCACAAAACAGCTAATGCTAGCTAGTACTGGATTTAGCCAACACTCACTTGTGACAAAGCAAAAAAACAACACTCCAAGTTCACCTTTGATGCCGGCTGTCAGGGTTGTAAGGGGCGCCGAGCTCCAAGCTAACAGCCGTGACGGTATCGCAACCAAAAATCAATATTCAATGAATACGCAACGTTTGCTTGAAGCGAGAACAGTGACGCGTTATTCTCCTTCCCCGTTGCGATACCGGAAAACCTAGTAGCCTTAATTCCAGCGGTTCAGCAAGTATTAACACTTTTCCCTCAAGTAAACAATATTTTAAGACGAGGAATCAGATTAACCGAACAATTAGCCTGTCCTATATTACATTTACGTCTTGAAATATATCAAATTACTTTTCAAAACTGTTAATTATAAGCCAAGACCCTGAAGGTCTACTCTATTGTTCACAGAACCGATCTAAGCTTTTCGTCAAAAGCACTAGCTGTGGCCATTTACAGAGTTATAAAACAAAGAATAATCAATATTTTACGTCTCTAACGCCTATAGGCTTCTAATGAGCCTACAACTAACAACAAGCAAGCAATATTCCAACACGAGGAAACAGATCAATCGAGTAATTAATCTCTCCTATATTACAATTACGTCTTGAAATATCAAAATGCTTAAACAAAACAACACAAAACATATAACACTTTCGTCAAGTGGTTTGTCACGGAAACTGTCCCCCAGTCTGCCAGCTGGTATCAAAGATGAACGCTAAACAAAGCTTAGCTTACCTGGAGCGTTTTGTCACAAGATGAGTTTTGAGGCTGTCTTCCTCCAGTTATGTCCGAGAAATAATTCTCAAGGTTGGAACCTCCATCTAATAGTGTTGAGTTTACGAGGTCAGGTCAGGCCGAGTAGAGTTCAAGATGCAGGCTTTTATTCTTTTACAGAGTCAGCGCTGTCAAGGGAGAAATCCAGTTTCGCTCCAAAGAGTTCCACCGTACTTCTGACTTGACAATGAAGAGTGAGATACATTTATACAGAAATTAGAAAAATGTAGAAAGGGGCGTTCACATTACATGTAGTTACACAACGGCAGATCTGGCGCCTCTAATTCATATGAAAAGGACAGTCAATCACCCTAAGCTCAGCATGAGACCTGGTGCCCAATGGGTCTTCTATAGGTCAGACACTTATTCCTTTATCATCCAGTTGAGTAATTCACACCTTTACCTGTGCCCAGGAAGGAGATCCTGTGGCTGGGGGAGGAATTCCACTATGACAAAGGAATCTGGGTAGCCAAACGGTCTGTTATTAACATAGCAATGTGAATGCAATTATTCTCCAATCAGACTAACGATGTTACGTCTGACTTTTGTCCTAGGCTGAAAACATTATTTCTTATACTAAGGAATCTCTCTCATAACTCACAACCATCAGTGTGTATGTGTGGGTCTCTGTGTGTGTGTGTGTGTGTGCATGCTTGTATGTGTGTATACTTGTATGTGTGTGTGTGTGTGTGTGTGTGTGTGTGTGTGTGTGTGTGTGTGTGTGTGTGTGTGTGTGAGGGAGAGACAGAGAGAGGAGAAGGGGTGTTGATAATTGAGATTTCCCTACAGTCGATTAGACCCAATTAATCTGGGAGTGTTTTTGAAGCCAAAAAAAAAAAAGATGAAAAAAAGACAGCTTTTGCCTCAGCCCCCTGTAGGCCCTGCTTGCTTGTGTACGGGTGGGATTTGAAAAACATCTCTCACACACACACACACACACACACACACACACACACACACACACACACACACACACACACACACACCTTGCTTGTTTGTATACGGGTGGGATTTGGAAAACATTTTTCTTCTCTGGCTCTGCTCTTGCCTGCAGTCTTACCTTTATCCTTGTTTACTTGTTTACTCCTAATAACCTCTCACTAACCTCTGCTAACCCGCTAAGTACATACAAGTGCTTGGTAAGATAAAAGGACAGCCCATGTATGACATGTAGATTGTGTGTGTGTGTGTGTGTGTGTGTGTGTGTGTGTCTTTTGATGGGAACAGTAACACGTATAGATTAAAATGCAGTCCGGCTATGACCATTTTACAACGCCCATCAAAAGCACACACACACACACACACACACACACACACACACACACACACACACACACACACATCCTGATCACCAGGGTGTGAAAAATAATGATTCCATTTTACTTCATGTTCTCAGTTTCCGAAACTTTGTCCAGAACCTCAATGACCTTTGACCTTTAGCCTCCTCAGCTGTGTGTGTGTGTGTGTGTGCGTGTGAGTGTATGTGTGATGCATTAGTTCGTTTTTCAGAGTTGATGTTTACTTTTCAGTGCTTACTGCAGTCTCACTGCCGATTACAGGCCAGAACCCAAACTGCATGGAATCTGAAACACACACACACACACACACACACACACACATAGATAGACATGCAGAAGCAGAGCAGGGGGCTGAGGCTAAAGTAGGTTAACCTGACACACACACACACACACACACACACACACACATTCAAACAATTCCAACTGTGTCTGAATGAGTGGGCTTATCATAGTATGCGTGAATATGAGGCTATTGATGCCTACAGCATAGCTTAGAGTAAGCAGCTGTACTGCAATGCAATGATGCATCCCCTGCATGTTGTTGTTCTTTTCTCTAGGTTAGAACCAAATATCATAACATTATCTCTCTGGTAGAACAGTTAAATTGGTTCTAGAATCAGTGAAATGTTCTAGAATGACACTTTAAGCTGTTTCTCCCAGCCAATGCCAGAAAAACAACAGACAGATCAACATCTCATTGGACAGTCTTCCACCAGTGACAGATCCTCAATAGCAATGGCATTAGCCAATAGAATTGACACTGTTTCTGAAAATGCCCATTGTTTGACTCATGGAGGTATTAATAAACCTGGAGAAACATACTAAGTCCCGCCTCCCATTCATTTCAATGTGGAATGCTAGGCTAGTGAATTAATCCAAAATTGAACAAAATTTTCAGCTGTCAAGATGGCGTTTCATGGAGCTCACTTCCGACTCCATTTCATTTGGGCCAATGAGGGCCCATGTTACTAATGGAGATGAGCTACAGATGGCATGTCTGGGCACGCCCACAAAAGTTTGTGCACAGGAAACTCGTTCACATGAGCTGAAAGTGTAGCATTAACCAATCAGCATATGTCAAATGGAGTCGGATATGATGTAATTTCTGGAAAATGGCGACGAGGAAGTACAATGCTAATTGGCAAAGCTAACCTGGCCAAATCCTGACCCCCTGGGTTTGACTGCTATGTACAACTCTTATGCTGATCTCTGCAGCAAGCAGTGTGTAGCATGCAGTACATATCAAATATTAAAGGAGTAGTATGGGTCTCAATTAACCTCGAGTCAGGTAGAGCACCTGTAGTCCATTAAATGATCATGTTCTGGTAATGTGACCAGTAGGCCTTTTCTGCTGCTTGCATACAATGCTGCATACTGGGGAGTCGTATATGTGGCTCAGCCACTCAAGTAGAGCACCTGCAGCTAATTAATTAACAGTGGGAAGCAGTAGTTTATGCTGCACTGTGTGCTAAGAAACAAACAACATATAGCACATGTAGCATAGCAGGGGTATGCCATTTCGGAAATGTTCAACCAGTTCCCCAATCCTGAGAGATCATTCAGATCAGACGCTGGAGACTAACAGCTGGCTAAACCAGAGCTGGAATGGGACCAAAAAATTGCCACATTTTTGGTCATGGTGGTCCACCATAATTTCATTCAATGATAACCTCACAGCAAGGTATAATAACACTGTAAGTTGGACACATTCCATGAACATGAGAGATTTTTTTGAAATTGCCCAATATCCTTCAAGAAAATTAGGAGTAAATTACGACAGCCCTGGTTCAATTTGACTGTCGGCCAACCAGGCATTGCCCTGTATACCCCCTGGGCCAGTTTACCGTATGCTCACAAAATAGCATCAAATATGGCATGTTTTGCCCTCACCATGAATCTAGATTTGGAGTAGAGGCTTGAAGCCAACACTGCCAGAAATGTGCCATTGAGGGGGCGATGTGGCTCAGTGGCTAGAGCGTCAGACCATCTCTCCGGGGACCAGGGTTCGATTCTGACTCGAGGTCATTTCCAGATCCCACCCCATCTCTCTCTCCCACTTGTTTCCTGTCCATTTCTACACTGTCCTATCTGATAAAGGCAAAAAGGCAAAAAAAAAAATATCTTAAAAAGAAAAAAAAAAAGAATTGCGCCATTGAGGACAAAAAATACCAAAGACCAACTAACAGACTAGAAAACTTATTAAAGGCTGACACACCCACATGGAGCCGGAACACCAAGTTCACCCAGGCATTCGTCTGACGTGTGTGAGCTGGTATTTGTTTAAGACAGGATCAGAAAGGACAACATTATTAATGTAGTTCAAGATAGGAGTCATTCATCCTTACTTTTATTTTCTGTACATTTCACTTCCATGTTAATCATTGCTGTACTTGTTTTATTCTTGTTATATTCAAATCTTTTGTATGCTTTTACTTTTGTTTCATTGTCTGTATTTGGCCTAGAAGAGAAGACAACATTAATGTAGTCGAGTCTAGACAGAAGCCTACACTATGCTAATGCTTTTTTTCTTAGGACTCACTCATTCTTATTTTTATATTCTGTACATTTCACTTGTATGTTAATCATTGCTGTGCTTGTTTTATTCTTGTCCTATTGGAATCTCTTGTACGCTTCTTCTTTCTTTCATTGTCTGTATTTTGCCTTTTCTTTTGTACAGCACATTGAACAGTCTTTGAGTCTAAAATGCGCTGTATATATAAACTTGCCTTGCCTGAGCCATCCATGTTACAAGAGTTGTTCTGAACTCTGTCTCAGTAAGAGGAAAGTTCTGCTGTGATTGCTTGTAATTATGCTAAACGTCTTCTTCACATGGAAATGGGAATGCGTGAGCGTGTTTCCATAATGCTTCAGGTGCATAGGTTGCAAATGCGGCGAGCTTTGGGATCGGCTAAATCCTTCTAGAGAACGGTGATTAGCATCCCGTGATGGTTCCACTACTAAAGTTCCATTAGTAGAAGGTCATTAGCAAACACATTATAGATGCCATACTAAAATTCCATTTGGTAGAATAATTGTTTGTGGTAGTTTCCTGAATTGCATAACAACTATTAGACGGTGCTTGAGAACGGCCTAATGCACCATCTCTGTGAGGTAACATGGGGAATAATGAAAGCCTTCTATGAAACATCTATTTCATTTGTATGGGAAAGACGGGGAGTTTTCATTTCCAAACTTGTGTTATGGCTGGCTGTGAACCCAGAACATGGAGAGGAAGGCAGAATAAAAGTGGTTAAAGGAAATATTTGCATTTAATAATCAACTAGAAAAGCGCTCAGAGAGTGCAGACCTCCGCCAAGACAATGTGGTCACAGATGGTGTTCTGGGTCACCAATCGCCACCAAAATCAAATCAGTTCTTCCTAGTCCCAATACGCACATTGTCTGAACATTTCATCCATCCGTGCAGTACTTTTCGAGTTATGTTGTACACAGACAGACACACACACGCCGGCGAAAACATAACCTCCTTGGCGGAGGTAATAAAAATAGTAGTTATACTGCAGTCAAAAATGTCTATGGAAAAGAAGGAGAGTTTATATGAGTGCATGGATGGAATGCATTTTTGGCCCTATGATAGGCTAGATAATATTTTTGGGTCTCCCAAGCATTGATTTTAATATTAACATTTTCTCTGGGGCCCCCTGTCAGTACCAGGCCCTTGGGATTCACAGCTATGGTTATGTATGTGGCTGGGTCAGTCTTTGCAGCCATTCTACCCAGGCTATGGCTATGTAGTGTTACCTGTCCTGTTTCAGACAGCCAGATTTGAATTTTGCTCCATCTTTAATTGAAATACAAGTAAGAAAAAAAAAATAAAGTCATAAATGTATTTGCAATACCACCTTGATATTTGGTATTCTAGGCAGTTGCATAGACAGTGTACCCAGGACATGGTTATGTAGCGTTTGCTGGTCTGTTGCAGGTAGTCTATCCAGGCTATGGTTATGCAGTCTTAGCTGGTCTGTTGTAGGCAGTCTACCTAGGCTACACTTTGGCTATGTAGCATTAGATGGTCTTTTACAGGCTATAGTTATGTAGCCCTAGCTGTTCTGTTACAGGCTATGGTTATGTAGCATTAGCTGCTCTGTTACAGGCAGTCTACCCAGGTTATGGTTATGCAGCGTTAGCTGGTCTGTTACAGCCAGTCTATGGTTATGTAGCATTAGCTGGTCTGTTTCATGCTATGGTTATGTAGCATTAGCTGGTCTGTTACAGGCTATGGTTATGTAGCATTAGCTGGTCTGTTACAGCCAGTCTACCCAGGACATGGTTATGTAGCATTAGCTGGACTGTTGCAGGCAGTCTACCCAGGCTATGGTTAAGTATTGTTAGCTCATCTATTGCAGGAAGTCTACCCAAGCTATGGTTATGTGGCATTAGCTAGTCAGTTGCAGGCAGGTTAGCTAGTCTTTGCAGGAAGACTATGTTTATGTCGTGTTTGCTAGTCTGTTACAGGCAGTCAACCCAGGCTATGGTTATGTAGCGCTAGCTTACAAGCAGTCTACCCAGGATATGCTTATAAGCTATGGTTATGTAGCGTACATTTCTTATATAGCTTATATAAGCTATGGTTATGTAGCGTTAGCTGGTCTATTACAGGCTGTGGTTATGTAGCATTAGCTGGTCTGTTGCAGGCAGTCTACCCAGGTGATGGTTAAGTATTGTAAGCTCATCTATTGCAGGAAGTCTACCCAGGCTGTGGTTATGTAGCATTAGCTACTCTGGGCTTGTCCTCACATGAGTGCCTGCAGTTCCTGACAGGAAGCACATGGCTTCTCTTGGACAGGCGTCTGTCTCTGCTGGCGCCCTGTGTGTTTGGAGCAGAGGCCTGCCAACACTCCTGTCCCCAAATTGAATAGAGTCCTTGCAATGCGGCAAAATAGCACGCACACACACACACACACACACACACACACACACACACAAACACACACACACACAAACTCACAGAGAGAATCACAAACATGAACTAATACATTAACACCACTCACAAACACTGAACATAAAAAACACACCTATGAACAACTCAGATGTGTGCATTAACCCAAAAACACACACACTCACACGGACACACATTCAAATTCTAATCATACCCAAGCACAAATGGGGAAAGGTAGAATAAGGAAACAGACAACCAAAACAAGTCTGAATTTCCCCATCTCTGTGTCAGCCGTGGTAGTGTCTCTCCTCTCCTGGGTATGTGTGTGTGTGTGTAGCAGACTCTGTGCTCTCCTGTTTTTGTGCGATGTGTGTGTGTAGCAGAGCCCCCTCTGTGTTTGTCTGCGTGTGTGTGTGTGTGCGTGTGTGTGTGTGCGCGCGTAGCAGAATCTGTCCTCTCCTGTTTTTGTGGTGTGTGTGTGTGTGTGTGTGTGCTGGTGGCAGCAGCAGTCATTAGCAGCTGCTAATCTCTGTTTAATACCTCTGTCGTCCCTTAAGGCTCAGTCACTGGCTGCCAATCCACCAGCGTCTGCAGGGGGAGAGAAAAAGGCATTAAATTGGTATTTGTTCCAAATCACTACCTGTTTAATCACCCCTAATTCTCCAGAAAGTCCCTTTTTCTTGCCGTCTGATCCTGCCCTCGGTAGGGCAAGATGTCCACGTGAGCGATGGAAGGGTACGGGGCACGACTCATCCGCACACTTACCCATAATGCAACATGTGAGGAGGACTTTTGAAAAGTTTTTATTTTCCTTTCTTTTTTTTTTTTTGACACTTTCTCAAAGTGCGGCCCGAGGGTCAATGGTGGCACCACGAAAAACAGTTCTGGCAGCCCGCAATAACATCTGATATCTGCAAAACTGTTAAAACTCTATTGCTTTGAATGAATCTCCCTTTATAGGTGTTTATAAGCAGTTATTTATTGCAATATATGTCAACTGTAGACACAAATGTAAACATTTTGGGTTTACTTTTTTTCTTGTTATGCCACATTGGCGGCCCTCAGTTCAATGTTGGGTCCCTGAATTGGCCCTCACCTAAAACAGCTTTGAGAGCCCCTGCTTT
>JAODXP020003076.1:0-10042 GCA_027497455.2 Sardinella longiceps
CCTCATGATTCCTTACTTTTTGTGCTGGGTTTACAAATATTCATGTTTTCAATAGTATATCATTCACCATAATACTATCGCATAACACTCACTTGCCTTTCAACACACACACACATATATATATATATATATATATATATATATATATATATATATATATATATATATATATTAGTGCTGGCAAAATTAACTGATTAATCACGTGATTAATCCAAAATATTTAACTCGGATTAAAAAAATTAACTCAGATTAATCCTGATGGATATAGTTCCGCTTTCATGGCATGTATCATGTTCAATTTCAGATAGAAAAAGGCTTGGCTATCAAGTCAAACTATACAAAGATCATGGCCTAGCTCCTGACTGTTCAACAACATGTTTGGGGAATCATTGGGGGTAGGGGACAGGTGTGAATTGCCCCATTTGAGACGAACAAAGCCAGCTATTTAGTATCAGGGCCTTTACTGGGCAAAATAAGGATCCAACATACCCTAGCATCCAAATTCTTACTGGAGTAAATGAGTTGTGATTAAAAGTGATTAATCACGATTAATCATTGAAAAATTTTGTGATTAATCAGATTATATTTTTTAATCGTTTGACAGCACTAATATATATATATATATATATATATATGGGCAATTCCAGCGTTATGGACG
The DNA here is from genome assembly GCA_027497455.2 of Sardinella longiceps. Taxonomy (NCBI): domain Eukaryota; kingdom Metazoa; phylum Chordata; class Actinopteri; order Clupeiformes; family Clupeidae; genus Sardinella; species Sardinella longiceps. Next base: position 659 of record JAODXP020003076.1, read on the forward strand.
TGACATTTTCGTGCATTATTGATGAACAAAAGGCCACATAACCTCTGCAAACCTAGCAGTATTTCGCAATTTTTTTTCATATTCTTCTGCAAACTCCATGGCTGAATACAGGCAAACAGAAAAAACTAATATCATGATTTGCATCATAAGAATATGAGCCTTTCAATCTGCGTTATGGACGTGACGAAAAACGGACAAACTTTTGAGAGAGCGTAGTTTTTGCTGTGAAGTGTGTGAAATTTCTAGAGAAATGTAAATATTACTACATTCACACCAAAGAGGACATCTCAGTAAAGGCAGAGAAAGACTTAATTTCAAATGTAAATGTAAAAAAGTTGGTTTTCATTGGGAGAAATGGCGTTATGGATGTGACGTTATGGACGTGACGCCTGGAAAAACCTTCCAAAACGATACAAAACAATTGTGAATGGTGGATTTTAACCTGTAACGACAGAAATAGTAATATAACAATAAAAAATAACTGATAGCATTGCAGCTTTGTGTGTGTTATCACCCACTTATGCCCATTATAAGCCCCTCCATAGACTTACATTATAGCTGAATAGGGTAAAAATTTTAACAAACAGATATCCTTTCGAAACTTGCTTAGTTGAATATTTACATCGCGACAATACTTTTTTGTATTGGAAGTTTTCTGAAATAATTTGTATGTCCATGTAAATGAGACTTGAATTTTTAAGGTGAGGTTTACTTTTTCGTGGAATTGCCCATATATATATATATATATATATATATATATATATATATATATATATATATATATATATATATATTGTACATAACATCATTTTAAACATGTTTAAAATTTTGCATACTTCATAGTACTTCATTTTCACAGCAATTATTATTTTCCTCACAGAAATAAAGCCTTTTCAGCAATATACAGGTACTGTTGCTATTTTGAAAACAAAAGAAATTTTGATTTGTACTGTGCTTTCTGCAGATATTTCAATACATTGTATGTACATATTAGACATAATTATAGTTAATTCATTGTACATGTACAGTATACAAAATAATAACAACAAATATACTGTATATCTTTGCCTTCTAGTGGATGTGACCCTAGATCCTGAAACAGCACATCCAAACCTTGTTCTGTCCTCTGATGGCAAACAAGTTTGGCACGGACACACTCAACAAAACGCCACTGATCACTCAAAGAGATTTGACCATTGTATCAGTGTCCTTGGGAAGCAGGGCTTCAACTCAGGAAGGTTTTACTATGAAGTGAATGTCAAAGGAAAGACCAACTGGGATTTAGGAGTCGTCCAAGAGTCCATCAACAGGAAGGGGAGAATTATACTCAATCCGACAAACGGATACTGGACAATATGGCTCCGGAATGGAGATGAGTACGCCGCTCTGGATAAAACCGTTGTCTCAATCTCTCTGAACGACAGGCTGGAGACGGTGGGGGTTTTTGTAGACTATGAGGAGGGACTGGTGTCCTTCTATGATGGGGACAGTGGTACTCATATCTATGCTTTTCCTGGTGTCTCTTTCACGGAGACCCTGTACCCGTACTTCAGCCCTGGTCTCAATTTAGAAGGGAAGAACTCAGCCCCAATAACCATTTCCACACTTGTTCACTGAATGAAATGAAATGACTCTAACATGTTTTTTTTTTCCAGCACAATTTTAAAAATGTATAGTTCCGAAAAGAAAGAAAACAGAGCGTTTTGCTATTTAGGTAAAAAGGTGTGTTTCAAGCACAACGATAAACTTGTAGTGGATTTGAGAAATAAATTATATAATATATTTTATTTCAATATATTTGCGTCGATGAGAGGAGATGGGTAATGCACTAGTCAAAGAATCACTGCAAACAGGGTTTGAACCTGCATGGGGAAACCCCATTGGATTTTAAGTCCAACACCTTAACCTCTGTGCTAGTGCCATCACAACTGACGCCCAGAGGTGGTGTTGGGACCAAAGCAAAAGTCTAAATAAACAGCGTTTCATAAGGCCAGTAGGAAAACCTCAATACACACACTGCCAAAAAGAGCCGCACTGGCCTCACGGGGAGAGAAACAAGAAGTTGTGTAAGTGAAAGCAGGCGCAGGATAGACACAGTTGTCCGTGTTTGTTGTCTCGCATCTTTCGTAATGTCAAAGGAGGAGTCAGTCAAGCATCCCATTTGCAACAAAGGACGGCGCCAAAGCAATGCTGTGAGGTTTCGAACCTGTGCGGGGAGACCCCATTAGATTTCAATTCCAACATCTTAATTTCTTTTGTGCTGAATGTTTGTTCCTGACTTGAAGACTTTAATGTTTAATTTTCCTGGTATGGCCATTTCAGATTACTATGAGTACTTTTCCTATCTATGCACAAATGGGATATACAGTATGCAGTTCCTAATAAAATGATTGTGATCAGAATCATCATAAATTACATATACATATTTTCAGCTATACAACACTTCTCTTTCTGTGTACTGTTATGTAAATATCTTGGTGAAATAGAGACTGTGTGTGACGGTGGTGTATTTGTTCATGATTTGGTTACAGTATGGGTGCTGTGTTCATTCTATGAACAGGGCTGTTGTTGACTTCTGCCTCTAACACCCGCCAGACTGTTTCTCTATGCAAATATTACAGAGGAGAGAGAAGATACTGTTTCTTTCACAGTTCATCATTCTTTCACAGTTCATCAGAGTTGAGAGTTAGTATTGAGGGAGTGCTGTGGTAATAAAGCAATACATAAATAAACATAAAACAGTATATTCAAGTGTGCGTGTGTGTGTGTAATGCTTTGCGAAGCTGTCAGCAGAATTAAGCAGAAGTAAATTGAAATTCAATGCACAGCAAAAATATCCTGATTGCCTGAGGTCATCAGACGCACACACACACACACACACACACACACACACACACACACACACACACACACACACACACACACACACAAAGGTAGGTAAGAGGAACACACTGGTGACGCAAACCCTAAGCACAATATCACTGGGGAAGTTGGGCAGAGCACGTCATTTGCACTGAACTACAGGACGGATCAACATACTGACAGGATATCAGGTTGGACATCATCATATAACACCTCAAGTGTACCGGGATTATAAGGTACATTTACAAAAGCCTCATTACTCCTTAGCTTGATACACTGTGTGAAAAGGGGGTAGAGCCGGGACGAATGAAACGGGGGACGAATGAAACGTTGCGATTTTCTCCGAGTGTAATAAAGATAGACAAGCATGTTTGGGTCACATGATAGCACATTATAGCCTCCACTTGACTACCAAATATCTTTTGGCTACGTCTTTTAATCACCGAGTTATAGGCGATGAGCGTTTTTTGATGGTCCAAAGTAAATTTATTAAACGGTTGAATTTTTAAAATACCAACAACTATTATTCATAAAATTATTCAACTTTATGCTTGTTCAGCAGCCCAATTGCTGCTCTTTCCAATACCAAACTTTAATTTAGCCTGGTAGTTCACACGGAATGTAAACCATGCTACAAGGGCAGTAGCCTGTGGAGGGACGAATGAAACAGACATTTCATTTATCACCACCAGGGCCTTTGGCCCATATAATCAAGTAAATGCACATAAACCAATGTTTTTACAATATGTTGTTCTTATATGATCAGGAAAAATCAGTTTTACAAAGATGGAAATGTATCTGGCTCTATTTGGCAGGGGGTCAATTTTTCCAATGTTAGCCTATGGAGAATGGTGCGCTATAGGTTGGGAAAGGCATGTGCGACCATTTAACTCCTGTATCTGAATATTCAAATATCATTTTGCATGATAGAAATGTGATATAAACTATATTTCTTACTGCTGCAGCTGAAAAAATGGGATAAACATCCACAGAAAATTGTTTCCCCATAACCGCAAATTATACGCTTGGTGGTGATGGCAAAGAGTTCTAAATAGACACACACCGTGAAGTATGTCAAACCCCCAAAAAATCTCAAATGACACCTTTTAAAATACATATTCATAATAATTAGTAAAATATTATATTTGGTTGTAGTTTACGTGATTTTAACTAACTGTTTCATTCGTCCCACCTACTGTTTCATCTGTCCCTGCCAGAGGGACGAATGAAACAAAATGCCTGTCTCATCTTTCGCGCAAATTATTTTTGAACGGTTTCGTCTAGGATCGTAAACTCAACTGCATTCAATAGAGGACAGATGTGGGTTGCTAGTGACAAAACATTAGATGTCAGTCTTGTACAACCTTTTAGTAAATTACGTTCAAGTAAAAACTGTTTCATTCGTCCCTGCTCTCCCCTACTGTATATTCAGCAGGATGTGCACAGTTAATCTGTATGCATCTGACTACTTTTCACACATTATACTGTAAATCAGGTGTTGATTTTAGTTTGGATACTTGCTTCTCTAGAATAGAATTGGAGGACATTTGTCCACAACCTGTTGTGCATGTTTATTATTGGAGTTCTCTTTCTTAAAGCCACCACATGCAACATTTCGGTAAAATTTCGACGTTTCCTATTCATTACACCTTTATGTAAATTGCCTAGAACTCACTAGACTTGATAAATGACATGTTCCGGAGTAAAACGAGCCCCTTCACGAGATTGTCCGACCCTCCTTGAGGCAGATACCGCCTCTGCAAGATCAGGGAGCGCGTCCCGGCTATCGTAAGTTTTGGTTAGCAAGCAAGCTAGGTCACGTGACTTAGCCAGAGTTTACTGTTTGAATTACAACGCGATTTGTGACTTCTCAGCGCATTCAACTGTCGATACATTTTGTTAGCGGCGATCACCATTGACTATGCAATTCTAAATGGAGGATTATTGGTAGAAATGCTTAATAACTGCTTTGTTTGGTTGTTAGCTTACTGGATGACACCACCGGATCCTGCATAGGTTCTCTTTAAAGATACAGCCACTCCGTAGTGAGTGAGGGGTGTAAAAAATAGATGAATTAGCTGTGAGATTATAATTTTTTGTTTGTTTAAATGTTTGTTTAAATGAAATACTGTACTATGAAAATCTATGATATATAAATTTTAAGGGTAAAACCCACGCAATTTTATGAGAATCTTTTTTTTTTTTTTTTTAGGTGTTACTGACCTGAAGGACACAGGGATCTTTTATCTGCAGGCCCTCAGTCATGAACCTGTTCCTCATTACCACACTGCTGATCTCAGGTCAGTGTATGTTAGTGTGCATGTGTGTGTGTGTGCAGGGCCATCGCAACAAGGCAGGCAAACCAGGCAATTGAAAGGGGCCCCCAAGATTGACTGTTTAATCATTTTAGTAGTTAAGTTGGTGGTGTTTTTCAACAAAAAATGACTTTAAACTGGAGTTAGACAACTGTACAATACAAATAATTATATTGATGGTGTTTGAAAATGATAACAAAGTGGTTCATGTAAGTATTTACGGGGAGTGAAGGGCCCCCACGTCCTGTTTGCTTGGGGCCCCCTAAGTACCTTGAAACGGCCCTGTGTGTGTGTGTTGGAGTGTGTGAACGAGTGAGTGTGTGTGTGTGTGTACGATAATGTGTCTGTGTGTATGATGAATTGTGTGTGAGTGTGTATGTGTGTGCATATTTGCATGAGCATGATTCACTTAAATGCATGTTTATTGTACGTGCTGATCAGCAGGTGTGTGTGTGTGTGCGTGTGTGAATTTCTCTCTCCTCTCAGGTCTACATATGTGTGTGTTGCAGTAAACCTCTCTCTCCTCTCAGGTCTGTGCACTATGTCCTCTTCCTCTGTGCCACGTCAGTTCCATGTGGTGAAGGAAAATAAGACCTGGGTAGAAGCTCAGCACTACTGCAGAGAGAAGTTCACTGACCTGGCCACCATAGACAACATGCCGGAGATGGAGAGGGTGAATATGACTGTTGATGCTGATGCTGGAAGTGTTTGGATTGGGCTGCGGGGAAAGTGGCAGTGGTCTCTGGCTGACAAGAAATTCTATGGAGAGAATGAAGCAGAGTTCCGGAACTGGGCTACAGGTCAGCCAGATGGAACTGTGCCATCCTGTGTGTTCAAAGACAAATCAGATGGAAAATGGCATGATGCTGCATGTGATAGCCGCAAAATTTCTGGTTTCATTTGCTATGATGGTAAGAAGCCTTCTTCTTAAATAATAAATTCTATTCATTTCCTCAACAATACACATATCCAACACAGCTATACAGATCAGTTTGTTATATCCTCATCCACACTAACACTATCTCAGACTCTCTCCTCAACACAGGCAGTCAGACTGGCTTGAAGCAGTTTGTTAACCTTCTACTAGTTCAGATTATAAAACTAGAAAAGCGCTCAGAGAGCGCAGACCTCCGCCAAGGCAATATGGTCACAAACACAATATACATTCCAGATCATGTTCTGGATCACCGATCGCCACCAAAATTTAATCAGCTCTTGCTTGTCCCAATATACACATTGTCCGAAAATTTCATCCAAATCCGTGCTATGCAGTACTTTTCGAGTTATTCTGCTAACAAACAAACAGACAGACAAACCAACGAGACCGAAAACATAACCTCCTTGGCGGTGGTAAAAAGTGCTGATAGTTCAGACTGATAGTGCAGACTCTACTGATTCTTACACTAGTTGAGATTGTAAAGCTCACACTAGTTCAGACTGTACTACTGTACTAGCTCTACTTGTTCTAACACTATTGTGCTGATTCTAAGTTAATCATGACCTCTATAGAGTGTGAAAGTCAATTTGAGCCGTCTGCGGAGGTCTGGTTCCCGGAAGTGACTCCCCCTTTAATTTTGCCATAGGCGTTTCGAAAGGCCCGGTTCAAATAGGGTTCTAATTGTCCACTGTGTCTAACCAGCTACGGGGTACATGATAAGCAACTGATCTTTCGTGTCGAGTGAAAAAACAAACGAAAATACCAAAAAAAACCTATGGTACAAACGTGTGTCCTTTTCATTTCCCCTCAGTGCAAAAATACACTACCCATAAGCCACTGCTTACTACATATCCAGCCGACGATTTCCTTTAACGGTCATTGGTATCTGCTCAGGTGAACGATAACCACGCGGTCGTGCTCTGTCATCGAATACTAGTATTTTTTGTCAATATCTGTTCTTTGTAAATAATTTTTGCATCAGAAGCCAAATAACCATACACAACTCTTTATTCAACGTTATTTAAGTGTACCATTCGCTTGACGTTACCGTTAGCCTTGCTGGTAAGGTGTAGTCGTTAGCAATTTAACGTTACGTTAGCAAGGTACGTTAGCCAGTTAGCGATAGCCTGTTAGCTAGGGACCAGGAAAACTAGCCTTTCTAAGGTGCTGTGTTGCATGTGAGCAAAGATATATCTCCCTGTCTGCTCACTCCTCTTTATGGTCAGAGCATTTGGTTTTGTTAAACCAAGCACGTTAATCTCTGAATGTGATGTCAGAAATAAAATTTCAAGATCTTTGGGCACCTTCCTCTTAGCCATGAGCTAAATGTTTTGCTAGCATAACTCACCACAACTTTCTTGTCCTTCATGCTAGCCTTGACAGAAGCCACAAGCTACCCCTGTACCACAGAACAATGCCCCGGTTTAAAATATTGGCTTTACTTTAGCAGCAGCCCGCCATGAACCTTTGTATGTTTCACAAGTGAAGAGACCGATGGTTCAGAAATATAATTTATTTTGAAATATGCGACATTACAAGGCAAACAAGTCATAGGCTACATTTTCGGCACCTTGGGCTAAGCGATGTTTAGGCTTGTCCGACCTGCAGCTTGCATCAGCGTCAGCATCAGTGATATTAAAGCCTACATTGAACACCATACCTAAACCAAACAAATAAAGCAAAAGGGCAAAGTAAGACACAAATGATGTAACCACAACAGACGTCAAGGGTTGTCATATAATCATTTCTACTATGAGAAAACAAACATGAATCGTAGCTGCTCATAAAAGCTACCATGCTGTATATCTATGTCTATGAGCTATGCTAACCACATCGTAAACTTACTTTTCATAACGCTGTCATCCGAGTCGTGGGAATGTCTGAATTTCTTAACACAGCGCCTAAACAAAATAAATAAAGCAGCAAGAGGAAATAAGACACAAATAAGCTAAATGAACCACAACAGGCTATCATAATTATATTTTACTATTGAGTGATGCATACTTAGCAAGTTAGCAGCTAACACATCGTTTGAAACTTTGATGCGGTTTACCAAAACTTAACTTACACAGTCTTAATTTATTATATGCATTATATCGATACAAAAACAAATTGTATCATATAATATCACATCATATCATGATTTTACACAAACCAAACTTACCTGGGGTCGTGATTATACACAGCCGGTTTGATGGAAGCACTATCGGGAAGATGGTGCGTGCTGTCTGGGAAGCCTACCGCTGGCGTCCGTTGCTGTCAATGTCAAGCGGTCCCCCAGAGCTCTAGAATAGCAACATTAGCACTAGCATAGCAAGGGCTGATCATCTGCACCGACGTCCTAACGTTGATTTTCGCGGGCTTCAAAAAGGTCCACCAATCAGATACGTTGCAGTGGGATTGTGGGATTGCTCGGGAACATGGGTAATGAAGTACTTCATTGGGACATCGCAGAAAAAGGACCTTTGTTCAGAAACTAAATTGAGATTTCATGAACTTTTGGTGTCTAGGTAAGCACAGGCACTCATTATGTCTTGCCGTAGCTAGTTAGACGTGTAGAATGTGTGGTTAAGACAGCGTGGGTTATAATCAAATTCTCACTCGCCCCGACGAACGCTAAAGACACTTCCGGAACCTCACTTCCACACTCTATATTACTACAGGCAAGGACTCCAATGATCGCTATGTGCTGGTTGATGAGAAATTGACCTGGGCAGAAGCTCAGAGTTACTGCAGAGAGAATCACAGAGATCTGGCCAGTGTGGGGAATGAAACGGAAGATGAGGAGATACAGAGACAAATTTCCAACTCTAAAACAGGAACTCGGACTGGTGCCTGGATTGGCCTGTTCAGAGATATGTCCACCTGGCAGTGGTCAGATGGTAACGACTCCTCGTTCCACTACTGGAGTAATAAGGAACCCAATTATGACAAAGGTGTGAAGGAATTGTGCACTGTAATGCGACAAGATGGACACTGGAATGACTTAAACTGTAGCATGAATAAGAACTTCATCTGTTATGAAGGTGAGTCGCGATATAAGTCAGGGCTCTCAAGTTTAGAAGTGATGACAACCAGATGTAGTGTGTACACCAAGAGACACTTCCGTCATCAGCCCATCCATTTTCACTTGGCTCCATAACATGCAATAAGCATAGCAAACAATATGGAGAAAATGGTGAGAATGGAAATCTTTGAGCACTTGAAGTATTTTCTCCATATATTTCTCTCCAGACAAGCTGATTCTGGTCCGTGAGAATAAGACCTGGA
>JAODXP020003077.1:0-10099 GCA_027497455.2 Sardinella longiceps
GTTGTAAACATAAATCAATGTCTTAATTGATTGTAAACCATGATTTGGTTGTGACCGATAGTTACCGTGCGTAGCAGTCGGGGTTTGCCTCTGACGCGAGAGGATCTAATGATGGTATGTTATAGTTTGTGGGCCTTGCCCCTGATTATTTTCAGTTCGGTCAGTGTTTTGTTTGTTTAGTTTGTTTGTTAATTTGTTATGTTATGCACCCCGCCGGTGACCTAATATAAAATAAAAGAAAGACGTCTGCATTATTCCGTTTCCATGCTTTGAGTCTACCACCCGCCGGACACACTCCGTTACAATGCCACTGAAAATGTGGCCGCTTGCTCGTTTCGGTTTTAGCCTACTTCAATAAAGCCAAACATAGGCCTACTGTAGCTCCAGATAGTAAGATAATGCGCGGCTCTCCCTAGGTCAACCTCGCTCCTAGATATTACTTTAACCAGGCTATTCCAATCATGCTGTTGCGCATGATGTAAACTTTATTGAGTTATTACTTTAACCAGGCTATTCCAATCATGCTGTTGCGCATGATGTAAACTTTATTGAGGATTTCGTGCAAATAGCATATTCACCGAAATTAATAAGTGCTAGTTCACCGTTGTGCATAACATTCAGCCAGAGGTCCAGGAGAGACAGAGTGTGAGAGAGATAGAGAGAGAGATAGAGAGAGACATTGTCAACTTCTCACATTGTAAGGTCAGTGCTTGCTTCCCATTACATTCAAAAGTCCGCAAAGCCTTTACCGAACTCGCGCAGTTGCGCAGACTGGAGAACGAAAAAAAAACATCCCATACACCAAATGACAAAATAGAATGTCTCTTAGGTGTCATATTTATTGGCCTTGAAATTTCAATATTGGATATTAAAAATACGCATATATATCAAGCTATGGGGGCCCATCGAAAAAATGTGCCCAGGGTCCTTTGACATGTTAATCCGGCCCTGGCTCCAAGCATGACTTCATGATTTTCAAGCACAGAGCACAGAGTAACACATAGACTCTGAGAGTTTTCCCATTGGGAGGGATTTCAGGGCTATCATGAAGCAATCGTCCAATCAGGAGACAGTAGGAACTGCCAGGATGGATTTTAAAATACATGACGTAACTCATCTCGCCTTTTTGTCACAGGTTGGTTTCATGTGAGTGGTTGAAGTAGCATGTTAGCAAAGATGACAGAAAAGTGGTTTATCCAATTATATGCTAGGATGTTTGATGAGATACAGTCTTCTGAAGTAATTTTCCTATGGAAAAGTCTCCAATCGATGAGTTCAGTGAGCAGTGTAACAACTCTGGCGTGAGTGCCGTTATCCTAAAAAGCCCAGGTTAGAGGATGTTGGCCTAAGTGGCGAAAAGAATAAGACCATTAGAGGAGTAGAAAGTGCAGGTGGAAGAGATGAAGATGAGGGGAGATCCCTTTACACTGCTAATGGATGGCTCATGCAAATTTCTCTATACTGTATTTCCATCACAAGAGGAGGAGGCTGTGGCACAGCTGATGCCATATAATATATAACTTCCTGTTACAGCATGACATACCCCAGTCAACGTAGCTGCCAAAAATTAATTCTGCTCCTGGAAAATCCCAGCATTTATATTTATGGATATCACTTCCAAACATGCAGGGTAGAGGGTTTTGGAAGTACTGTAAGTTCCAACATGTTGGCTTGCATAAAGTATCTGTTAAAGGTGCAATATGAGTTCCTGCATGGTTTTTGGGGTCGGGTCCGCCACTGAGATAAAACAAACCAGGTTCCAGCTGAAAACGGTTGTGGGAAGGATTGGAGTAATGGACTCCCAACCAATCTTCTAAGTGATTTGCTAGAGTGTGGGTTGTTACTGTATATTGTGTTTGTTTGTGCGCTATAACACTACTACGTTATTGTTTTTATATTGTTTTGTTTGTTTGACGATTACAGCCTCTGTGTTGTCTCCCGAGACCGGATTTTTTAACAGTGTACAGGGGGCAGACAGCTAGCGAATCAAGAGGAGATGCCTGCGATTTGAGATAAAAATGAAATCGCTCTGAAAACCATGCAGGAACTCATATTGCACCTTTAAGCTAAGTATATAATTTGCTGTATAATGACAGTAAAAAATTGAAGGATAGCTTATAAGATGCCTGTGTATTTGTATTGTATAAGATGCCAGAGTATTTGTCCTCTCTCTACTAAGTTAGGAGAAAAAACTCTTGTTTTTGTGGGGTTGGCCACCAGAGCCACACTCAACAGGCTCCTTGAGGGTGGATTTCAGAAGGCAGCACTGACATAATCAGAGATGTGGGCTATGCCATAGCTAAACCACCATTGAAAAAATGTGTTGATGTGCACTTAAGGGCTGAGTGTGAGGCTGAAGATGTCTTGTACTTTGTGGACAGACAATTTTAGCTTGATGAGGGCAAAAAATACAAAAAAACCCTCATTACAATAATTAAAAAAAAATAATTAAGAAAAAATAATTAAGGTGTTCATGGACTACCAGCTTATGGACCTTTCAAAGATTGCGACCCTGATTTTAGTACTACTGCATTGAAATGCTGGTCGGACTAAACAAAACTGCAACACTCAATTGCTTGGCGTAAGACTGGACATTGTCCTGCTGAATGATCCTGAAAATGGTTGGGCTTGAGCCAAATTGATAATTAGAGCCTACATCAAAAAAGAGAGTCCAGAGGGCAACCAACAAGTACAATAAAAACATTGCAATCTCCCTCTCCCTCTCTCTCTCCTCCCTTTCACTCTCTCTTACACACACATGCACACACACTCACACACTTTTGGGAATGTAGGGAAATAGCAGAGAGACACACACAGAGTGTTTAGTGTCATAATAAATATTATTAGCAAAAAGTCTTTTGTTCCACACGTTTGAAGAATTAATAACAACAAAAGACAACAACATTCTTCAAAACTTTAGAACCCTGTTACTGCAATTACTGTAGCATGGGTCAGCATGGTCAGACATCAAATGATAATATTGTGACCATGACAGAAGCGGAAACAACACTGCAATACAGATGGCTTTATGACTGCAGCCATAAACACAAATGTTATCTTGGTATCACACATGCTCAGCCAACATCAAATAAGATACAGTACCCTCAGACTGTTGTTGTGTGGTAAACCAGTGATGTCCAACTGTGTTTTAGTGTCATATACTTAGTTCATGGCATTTTTGAAGGGTGTTAAAAACTAAGATCACAAACAATCAAGAACATTCAGTATTCAGCAGAGCAGAGGACCTCTGCTACGGTGGACACCATCCAATACATTTCTTGTAGAAAAGCCACACTCTCGAGCAGGCATGGACTGGCCGTAGGACATACAGGGCAATGTCTGGTGGGCTGATGGTCATTTTTGGGCTGGGGCTGTCATTTACTCATTTTCATTTTATAATTTTCATTATGTTCATGCAATATGTCCCACAGTGTTATTTTAGCTAGCCACAACGTGAATAAAATCATGCCCGGGCCATTTTTGGGTCCCAGTCTGGCCCTGCTCTTGGGTATGATTTTCTTGTTTTATTTCAGTGGGTTAGCATGGCGGACAAGACAGACATTTCAGCCTAAGCCTTCTTCAGCGTCTTGATGAGAAAAAAAAACACCATCCAATACAAACAGAGTATACCTGTAATTTGACTGTAGGGTTAATTCTGACTGTACCAATCCATACAAATCTATAGCTTAGCTACAGCAACAGCTTAAGGAATTTGTGTGTTACAGTTGACAGATTAGAAACATTGAATCAAACATATTTCTCTTCTATAGTCACTGTGACACTAATCATGACTTTTAAAAAGCCAATAACTCAACGATTATGTTTGTGCTTATAACCAACTCACAGTCACACCAGACTCAGACTGTAGGTGTGACCTGCTCAATCTTGTTCTAAAATCAGCAAGACTGAACAATTCAGAACTGTTCCGAAATAAACGTGTTTGGTGTGTTATTTGCCCCAAATACTCACTTCCACATCTGTCTCACTCTTCCCACCACTCCACACCAGATAAGCCTGACCTCGAACCCCAGGGACAGCCATGTTAGAGCTTCTTCCATTTGAGAGCTTTCCAGCTACCTTCTCTTCCCAAAAGATGTTGCCTATAGCAGCCAAGTGCTTCAGGTTTGCAGGGGCGTCTGACAGCTCCTTCAGAAGAGGGATGTGGTGAAGAGCTCTGTAGTAGTGTAAGGAGGACACCAAACACAGGCCCACAGAGAGCAACAGCAGAACCTTGAGGCGTCGTGTTTTCATCCTTCAAAGGGAACAACACAAGAACCTTTTGATCAGCACTCTGGTTTAATGCGCAAGGACTTTTAAGCTAAACATTTACCATCAAGCTAAAAGGGTGGAATCTAATAATTAGAAAGGGAAAAGCTTGGTTATATTCTTGGTGTAAAATCAGAGCCCATGGGCCCTATTTTCATGCTTAGTCACTGGCGTGAGGCGCAATGTGCTTTGGGGGTGTTCCCGCGTCAATTTTCTGTTTTTATGGCGCACAATACTAACTATGCAAAAGGGTTGGACTTACGTTACCTAATTAATCATGGGTGTATTATGGGTGTAACGCTGAATTAACCAATGACAGATCAATTTCTCATTGCCTTGAAGAGTGAGGAGCACATAGACCTTGGTGAATTGATATCACAGCAGCGGATCTTCCCGGTGAACAAGGAAATGAAAACATTGCATAACTTACTGTACATAACGTCTAGTAAATTAAATGGTTGTCTACAGGCTACAGAAGACAGATGAAGCTGATTTTTGCCTGAAAGTCAGCAAAGAAAATGAAAGTTAAGGGGATCTTCCATTCCAGGCAGTCTATCACAGTCGCTCCTCTTTTATCTTCACTTGTTTTTTGTTGTTATAATAAACTGTGTTTAAAGGAATAGTCCACCCTTTTATGAAATGGGGCTATTCACTAAGCTAAAGCTAAAATTGGGCTTGCCGGACTAGGAAAACGCAACCAAAATGCTCTTACTCCTATAACTCCAGGTAAGACGGTGAATAACCCAAATTTCATAAAGAGGTGGACTATTCCTTTAAGCACATCATAAAGGTTTTCAGATTGTTATAATTACCTCCGCCAAGGAGTTTATGCCGCAATTTGGTTGTCCATCTGTCTGTTTGTTAGCAACTTTAATGCGTCACTGACTGTCATCCAGGTTTCCCCCTGTCTATCGCCCATCATCATTCCTCTCTTACAAAGTAGCAATTTTAATTCCTCCTCTTACACTGGACACGCCTGTAAGGGCACATGCCCCATGCGCTCATCTGAAAATAGCAAAGACAGATTGCACTGTTTGTGAAAGCACATTGTGCCTGTGCGTGATGAGTCACTCTCTATTTCCTCTAAAAAAGAGGCACGTTTTCTGACGAGCACACCCATTCCAGGTTGACTGAAATATATTCAATTCAATTCAATTTTATTTGTAGAGCGCACAAACACAGTACATTGTCTCGCGGCGCTTTACAGACAGTACGGGAAGAATCCATGAGAATCAGGGGCAAGGAAAAACTCCCTCGCTTTGTAAATAATTTGTTATGTAGGAAGAAACCTTGGGCAGATCCACGCCTCATGGACTCAGCCTACCTGCCTGGGGCCTAATAAAGTATCCGTAAAGTCTGATGCATAGATTGACCATGGTTAACACAAAACAGGATGAGTACTGAATGTAGTCAGAGATGATATACACATAGTTTGTGTGACAGTCAGGGCCAAGGGATGGAGTCAGTAGTTGGAGTGTGGGATTAGTCAGTAATTGGCGTGAGATCAGAGTTCATTGGATGTTGGTCGCCATCTAAGTAGTGGTCATCAGGGGGCCATCAGGCCAGTTCCATCACGGGCCTCAGAGAAAAGGGGAGGATGGTCCTGGTGTGTGGCTCCGGGGAGGTTGGTCAGCATCCGTAGTGGGGTAGGGTTGGTGGCAGGGAGGTACGGGAGGTTCATCACTCAGCCAGTGCGTCGGGGCAGAGGAGGAAAAGGAAAACCCTCCATACTGGTATAACCACAAATCCATTAATGCAGAGAGCCTTAATGCTCTATGGTGTGTTTTTTTCCCCCTCAACAGCACTGTCCAGGCAGCACTGCCTGAAAGGCACTACCTTAACCCTAACCCCAAACCTAACCCTAGATTTGTGGGTGTAGATCCTTCAAACAAACAAAAAGACCAGATTTAATTTACTTTTCAATGTTTTATTTACTCAGATTATGTCAATATGGTAAATGAACAACAGTTTGGGCCCTATCATGCAGACGCACACTGTGTGTTCGCGAGTGGTGCTTGCTGTCATTGCTATTCTGCGTGAGCGCATGGTTTGTTTTTCTGTCAAGTAATTCGCATTGTCTAATTAGCAAATGACTTTGCGTCCTCGAAGGTGTGGCTAGGTGCAAAGCGCAACAGATACTATTCACCAGGCGCTTTGCGCTCTTCATTCTTAAAAGGATCCCCGGCTAGTTTGGCATGTTAACGTTATAAGATTAGTAACGACGTAAATTTTAATTTACGTTACCCCAAAACATTAAAAATACGACAGTTTTAAAGAAAATGTTTATTAGAACCTGACAATCATTTCTTTGATAAAGTTCTATTACGGTTACGCCTCAATGACTTATGAGTAAATCGTGACATCAAATGGTTGTCCAGCAAAATTCTATGGCTTTACAGGACCAGTTTAGGACGTTATTACAAAGTAAAATACATCTTCTGTTAAGTTTGCCGTTTAAACCCATGCCACCATGAATTAAGGGAACAACGCGGAAGACCGTAGACGGTGTTGGAAGATGATCGGAGAGGTGAGGATACGATAGAGGATCAATATTTACGTTGTCCATGTGTAGCTCCAGCTTGACCAAAAGCAGTGCAACCATTTGTCGTCACGTTTTACCCTTAAATAATTGAGGCGTAACAGCAATGGAACTTTACTAGTGAAATTAATGTCAGCTTCTAATAAACATTTTCTTTAAAACCGTCGTATTTTTAATGTTTTTGAATAACGTCAATTAAAGTTGACGCCAATGCTAGTCTTATAACGCTAAGATGCCCAACTAGCCGGGGATCCTTTTAAAGGCAATGATTGATCTGTCTGCTTTACACCCATAACACACCCATGATTAATTAAGCATCCTAAGTCCAACCTTTTTGAACTTTGCGCCGGCGCGAAGTTCATTTTCTGCGCTGTGAAAATAGCAAAAAGCCGCCGGCACGCCCCCAAAACCATATGCGCCATCCATCAAACAACAGTTGACTTTGCGTCGTCAAAATAGGGCCCTATGTCATGTCTTTCATATATTTATTTCATATATTTTGTAAGTTTAAATTTGTGAAGCAACCAATCATTTGCACTCAGAGGATGTGATTTTAAGGAAAGGTGAAAGTGGACTATACCATTTGTTTGTATGTTAGATATTGTATGTCAGAGAGCTGTTTCTGGGAATAGATCCAAAACCAATCAGCCAACTTAAATACTTGTAATAATTATCTCCACCAAGGAGGTTATGTTTACACTGCAATTAGTTTGTCCGTCTGTCTTTTTGTTAGAAACTTTATGGCAAAGGTAACTGACGGATTTGCATGACATTTTTACCAGAGGTGTGTCTGCCGAAGGAAGAACCCATTAAATTTGGATAATGATCCAGGTCAGGATCAGGAATTATGGGCAACCCAACTTAAACATTGTAAAATATTGTCCTGGGTTTTGGGCATATAACGTTGTATGTAGGGCATGACTAGATAGTTGACTGTGCCAGGGACATTATCTAAACAGCATTCGTCCTGGCCACCAACTTGACACTGAAGATATTAATCTGCTAACCTGTGTGTAGTGGATTAATATCTTTACATACACCTCCTGTGAATGGGCAATGGCAAACTTTCAGCAGACATGCTTAGAGTGTCTGAGCAAACAATGTGAATTCACCAGTATTTTCATGCCTTTGAGATGTAACTTGAGATAGTGTTCATATTCATTTCATTGCCATCAGGGAGTGTCTGTCCTGGGAACTTTGACCTAGTGAATTGTAAGACACTCACTTTGACACTTTTACATTCTTGGATTTACACTCTGCAAACAAGCATTGGGCATGTTCAGCAACTGCTTTGAGACAACATTGGTTAGCAACTATCTCAAGAGGAAGCCACTCATGACCTTTAGTCATTTTAGAGAGAGAGAGAGAGAGAGAGAGAGAGAGAGAGAGAGAGAGATGGAAATGACAACACTACAACATGGCAACTAGGACTTTGACCGTGCTCCAGGCAGTGATTCTATTTGCTGACAGAGAGGAGATAAAGCAGAGGGAACATAAAACAGATCAGTTGCAGGGGATTGAGGATGAAGTGATGTGTGAGGCTGTGTATTCTGCATGAGGAGCCATTGAGCAAAGCCACATCGCTGGCTTGGCAAAGGAGCACAGCCCGTGGCTAATATAAGCGAAAGGGGCCTGTATGTGGCCTCTGGCTTAGTTACATACAGCTGGGGTTATCAGTGTGGAAAATCAGCACACATCTGCAATCCACCACCATGTCGGCTTTCCTGTCCTCCCTCTTTCACCAACCCCTACCCCACAACGCATGCCTACCAACCTCTCCAGAGCCACATAGCAGGACCAGCCTCCTTTCCTCCGAGAAGCCCCATGATGGACCCAGCCTTGCTGGCCTCCCTGATGACCACTGCCTACTGTAAATGAGGACCTCCACCCAATGAACTCCAATGTCAATAGACTTCATCTTGAAAAAACTAAATTACATTGAATATTTCCAGACATTTCTCCACAGAGTGATAAATGCATGGCAGATAAGACCTCTCTTTTCACTCACAGTCACTTTCTTTGCCCAAAGTTAATGGCATTTACGGTTCATGCATTTCATTCAATATCAGATTGCTGTACGTTGTGATTCTCTTGTTGATGTTCCATTTGTTTATTGTCTTTCAACATAAAAAAATAGGATATTTGTATTGTCTTTGTGCTAGAATACATTGATTTTTATATCATTGCATCAAGTTAAGAGTTACTCACAATTTCAGTTAAATAAAGGAGAAATTGGGTGTGATAAGGACCGAAAGTATATTGCAAGATCATAAAAAGTTGGAGCGTTTGCCAGGGAGCAGAATTTTTATTCGTGCAGGCCGGAGAAGACCACTTGCTACTACTGTAGTTGTAGCTTCCGGGGGCACCCAGATAGCTATCTGTACAGTTACTAAGTTTTATACTATCAATGAAGTGTGGGGCTATTTTGAGCCTTTCTATGGTTTAAAACAGCAATTTGGCCACTAACATCAAGCTGGGTGCATATCAAAACTAGAAAAGCGCTCAGAGAGCGCAGACCTCCGCCAAGGCAATGTGGTCACAGACACAATATAAATTCCAGATGATGTTCTGGATGACCGACCACCACCAAAATTCGAACCAGTTCTTGCTTGTCCCAATATACACATTGTCCGAAAATTTCATCCAAATCCGTGCAGTACTTTTCGAGTTATCCTGCTGACAGACAGACAGACAAACAGACAGACAAACCAACGCGACCGAAAACATAACCTCCTTGGCGGAGGTAATTATTCTCCCTTGCAAATATTCAAACTTTTCATGATGTTGCTATAGAATTTCAGTCTTTATCACACCAATTTCTCCTGTAAGGACTGCTTTCTTTCTGACGAGTTCCAAATGATTGGTAACAACTGTTAAGCAACAGATGGTTGTCTTGCACAATGATGAGAAAGGGTGTGCACCCATTACTGTGTTCCTTAAAACATAGCCTCATGGTGTGAATCCATCCATTACTGTCTGGTTTAAGGTCAATGTCGGTAAGAAAAAACTGGTACAACCGATTGAATAGTGCTGCCACTTACTGCACACTTGCCATTCTGTACAACCCTCTTTCTCCTCTCTCTCCCTCTCCTCACTCTGACATACAATATGACACACTTATATCATGAAGTGATATCCTCCTAGACTGGCCTAATCCTTTTGTTTCTTTTTGTTTCTCTTGCCTCTTCTGCCCCGACGCACTGGCTGAGTGGTGAACCTCCCGTCCCTTCCTGCCTCCCTGCCACCAACCCCTACTATACGGATGCCGACCAACCTCTCTGGAGCCACACACCA
>JAODXP020003078.1:7500-10508 GCA_027497455.2 Sardinella longiceps
GGAATTTGATTTCGCTATCATTTAATGAGAGCCCAGGTGCTGCTGACTGTTCTAGATTTTTGGCCAATTCATTAATATATATGTTGAAGAGGGTGGGTGATAGTAGGCAGCCCTGTCGCACACCCCTGTCTTGAGTGAAGTATTCTGTTTGTTTGTTTCCAATTTTAATTGAACATTCATTATTTGAGTACATTGTTTTTATTATATTATATGCTTTCCCCCCCACACCAGTTTCAATGAGTTTATAGAACAGGCCATCATGCCAAATTGAATCAAAGGCCTTATGAAAGTCGACAAAGCAGGCAAATATTTTTGTTTTATTTTGGTTGACATATTTATTAATTAAGGTTTGTAGGGTGAAAACATGGTCTGAGGTTCTACAATTTGGTAAAAAGCCAATTTGGCTTCTACTTAAGGCATCATGCTCGATAAGGAAGTTTAAAATTCTACTGTTCAAAATACTACAAAATAACTTCCCCAGGTTACTGCTTACACAGATGCCTCTGTAGTTGTTGGGGTCTAAATTATCTCCACTCTTAAGAAGGGGTGTTATAAGACCTTTATTCCAGATATCTGGGAAGTATCCCACACTCAGAACAAAGTTAAATAGTTTTAAAATAGCCAATCGGAGGCTGAGGCTTGCATTTTTAAGCATTTCATTGATGATGCCATCAGGCCCACTTGCTCTCTCTCTCTCTCTCTGCCATGCTGTTTATGTGCTCATTAAGAATTGATGAGGAGGGTCGCTGTAGGAGGGTTCCTGTATGCTCATATTCTCTCTCTCTCTCTCTCTCTCTCTCTCTCTCTCTCTCTCTCTCTCTCTCTCTCTCTCTAAATACATCTCAATACCCTCACACACTCCTCCTCCTCTCCTCCTCTCCCTGTAAGAGGGTCCTCGTATCCACTGGTCATATTTTCTTTTTCACCTCTCCTCCTCTCTCCTCCCATTTTTCCTCTCTTCTTCTCTCTTCTCCTATCTTCCTCTCTTTTTTTCTCTCTCCCTCCTCCTCCTTCTCCTCTCCTCCTCTCTCCTCCTTCTCCTCTCCTCCTCTCTCCTCCTCTCCTCCTCCTCTTCCTCTCTCCTCCTCTCCTCCTCTCTTCTCCTCTCCTCCTCATCTCTCCTCTCCTCTCCCTGTAGCTGGTCTTCTGTATCCAAATCTGCTCTAGTGGGGAAACAAACTGACATGGAATACTGTGTTCTGTGACGAGACCACACACACACACACACACACACACACACACACACACACACACACACACACACACACACACACACACACACACACACACAAGGGTGGATAGTGTGTTGGTAAAGAGTGTTGTTAACGACCTGTTTGCTGAGAGAGCAGAAGGAGGGATGGATGGATAAATAGATGGGAGTGAGAGAGATGGAGTGAGAGAGATGAATGAGAGAGATAGAGAGAGAGAGAGTGAAAGAGAAAGTGAGAGCAGGAGAGAGACAGAGAGAGAGAGAGAGGGAGAGAGACAGTGAGAGAGAGAGAGGGAGAGAGAGAGGGAGAGAGAGAGAGAGGGCCCAGATTGATTTGACAGCTCCGCGGTGTCAGCATGTCCTCTGTGGAGATGCTGCTGTGTGTGTGTGTGTGTGTGTGTGTGTGTGTGTGTGTGTGTGTGTGTGTGTGTGTGTGTGTGTGTGTGTGTGTGTGTGTTGTGTGAGGGTTACACTTTGCTGCAATACTGCAGAGGGAACAAGGGAGAGAGAGAGAGAGAGAGAGAGAGAGAGAGAGAGAGAGAGAGAGAGAGAGAGAGAGAGAGAGAGAGGCAGGGGAAGACACACTAACACACAATATGAGTGTACTGTGGTGGAACAGAGACATGGACATACACACACACACACACACACACACACACACACACACACACACACACACACACACACAAGTATGTTTAGTGTCCATGTTTATGTCCATGCTATCCTCCACAGAGTGTCTGTGCAGATGTGTTTCACTTGTTTATGTGTGTGTGTGTGTGTGTGTGTGTGTGTGTGTGTGTGTGTGTGTGTGTGTGTGCATATGTGCGTGTGTGTGTGTAAGAGTAAGCTGATGTGTATGTTATGTGAGGATGCACATGTCCCTTGAGACTCATTCACCCACCCCTAAACATACATACACACACACACATAGATCAGTTGCTTTTTTGTGTGTGTGTGTGTGTGTGTGTGTGTGTGTGTGTGTGTGTGTGTTTTATGGTCTAAGACAGAGCTGACACACACACACACACACACACACACACACACACACACACACACACACACACACACACACAGATGCAGTGAAGTAGGTCACAGCTTGTCTGGTAATAAATAGAAACTTTTGCTGTTATTTGCACTGCAGAGCTGCAGCCAAAACCAATGAGCACTGGGCCCAGCGTTTAAAGGAGCACTATGCAATCTGCCAGCGTTTAAAGGAGCACTATGCAATCTGCCAGCGTTTAAAGGAGAACTATGCAATCTGCCAGCGTTTAAAGGAGAGCTATTCAATCTGACAGCATTTAAAGGAGACAGAAGACAGTAACAGACATCAGTAACATAAACACACACAATATAACATAAGACACTGTGAACAGTAAGATAGTAACAGACATCAGTAACATAAACACACACAATATAACATAAGACACTGTGAACAGTAAGATAGTAACAGACATCAGTAACATAAACACACACAATATAACATAAGACACTGTGAACAGTAAGACCGTATACAGTAACAGACATCAGTAACATAAACACACACAATATAACATAAGACACTGTGAACAGTAAGATAGTAACAGACATCAGTAACACAAACACACACAATATAACATAAGACACTGTGAACAGTAAGACCGTATACAGTAACAGACATCAGTAACACAAACACACACAATATAACATAAGACACTGTGACCATGCAAGTACATTCCAGATGGTCAGTGTTTCAGAATTTGGTCAGTTGAGGTCTAGTATGTTAATGGAGCGCAATAGTACTGAGATACAAGGTCTAGTA
>JAODXP020003083.1:0-10205 GCA_027497455.2 Sardinella longiceps
GGGAGTACGACTAGCCTACTATACTAAATCAATACTCTGGATGCAGACATCCTAACTGTGCGTTCAGACCGCCGGCGATAAATTACAAACAGTCGCCAAAGACTCCCAAGAAGCTGCTTGAGCACAGCAACCAAAACGGTAAATTTGCCCATGATGTTAGCATTCAAACATTCGATCTCGCTTCTCTGCAGGCATCTCACCAGTAAATTGACATTCTGATCACAGCTCATTACATAAAGTTAACCAAAGTTTAACTTGATTTTATCGTCCAAGTTTCATTGCCTAAGTCGCCTGCCACCTTTGTCGCCCAAATCGCCCGTCTCCATTCAAAGTCAATTACTTCCGTCGCCTATGTCGCCTGAGTCGGTCTTGGTCTGAACGCACAGTAAGTCTCCCAGATTTTTCTAGGGGCTCACCTCCCTGAAATGAGTTTCTGAAGGTTGGGAACGCCTTAATTTTTCATGTTTTCCAATACCATGTTTTATGATATTCATTTCAATCATTTAAACCAATGTCAGACTCCTAACTGTGCGTTCAGACCGAGACCGATTCAGGCGACATGGGCGACGGAAGTAATTGACTTTGTATTCACCTTATGCAGCCCCGCCCCTTTTCGTCTTTTTTCTTCCGCGTTTGCCCTCCGATTGTCTTGAAACTTCCGTTAGACGCTGCCTCTCATTCAAATCAACGTAATTTTCATGAAATACCACGATCACAAAACTCCTTATTGTAGCCGTAGAAACACACTTTTTACTGCTGAGAACATAATTTTTCATCTGGCGACGAACTGTTCTAACTATATTGATGGATGTAGTGAGCACAACTTCATAATAAGACCACTTATATTAGACCGTTAAAACACCAAATATCACAACGCTAAGTCAATGCGTTGCTAGACCGGATGTTGAATGACAATCGTCATGGCAGCGCCCATGTTTACCCGCTGAATAAGGTGAATAGAGACTGGCGATTTCAGCAACAAAAGGGGCAGGTGTGGTGGGCGACGAAAGTTGGGCAATAAAATCAAGTTAAACTTCGGTTAACTTTATGTAATGAGCTATGATGTGGTTGGGCGACTTCTAATCAAAGAATGTTGATTTTCCGGTGAGATGCCTGTAGAGAAGCAGGATCAAACATTTGAATGCTAACGTCATGGGGCAACTGTTGGCAATGAACGCACAGTAAGAGCCACGATAATGTGAGGTTTTTAAAAAACCTAACATGGCAAGAAAACTTTTCAAAACACGCCAGCAACTGCTCCAGAAGCTATCGGCTAAGCTCACAGTTTTGACGTTTATCAGGGTCAGGAAAAGTAATTTGATTGCCGATGGCATACCATTTGCAGTTGATTTACAACTGCATTACACATTCTCAACAATCGATGTACATTTATTTGCAAACCAAAGATTACAAACCAGAGATGATCATTTTTATGCGTTACGTTGTCTGACAAGTCAGTAATAAATGTGATTTCAGTTAAACCTACTTTCAGTTTCTATTTCGTAGACCAGACACTAGCCATACTGCAAGTGGGATTACTGCGGAACAAATGCTTGAGTCAGACTAGAGAACTATCGTTCACCCCGTAATGAACCGAAGTGACTTCGAAGCTGGTAAATTAACAGGAAAACATTGCCCGGTGGCCCTTATAACTAAACAAACAAACAAAAAAATCCTCTGAGATAATACAGACAAGGTTTGGGTGACGAGTCTAGCTGAAGTATGTCCATCACTTTGCACTAGACTAGAACTCTAGACGCACTCTATCAGAGGCAAGTTGAGTACGTCTAGCGCTGAGCCATAAGTCAGACCTCAACTATATTATCATTAGCCTACTCCATCCAAATGCAAGCAAGTCTGCTTTCACGGACGTTCAACATGATTTCATGTAGTGATTACACCGATATTGTACAGCATGGCTCTGTGGGTTGATCAAAATCGGCTTGTTTTATGGTTGATCGGCCAATCGCAGAGCATGGCCAAAACGTGAAAATCTGCCGCCTATTAATCATTGCATTTCTACTTTGCATAGCAACAAAAACGTCAAAGTTCTCCGCGACGTCAGCATTTCAATGTTCAACATCCTGATTATCCACAGGAGTCACGCCGGAAAATCGATATTCTGATTGGTAGTCATTGAACTGCATCCATACCTCATCACATATATTTCAATTTAAGTTTAACTTTTTTTTATTTCTCCCAAATTTCATCCCCCACCACTCCTGCCGCTTGGTCTCCAAAATTGCACATCTGCATACAAAGCCAAATACTTCTGGTGGTGGTGTCGCCTGAATCGCTCTTGGTCTGAACATATGAAAGTCAATTACATATTTCTAATTTCATCGAAGGTTACTGGAGGTATAATCTGATCGCGTTTGTATTTTATTTTATTTGACCATAATACCTTGAGAGAGTCCAAAATCTTAACATAATACCAGGGTTAAACTAATTATCTGTAGTGAATCAAGGTAATGCCTGCTTTTTTTCTTTCTTTTCTTTGCTAAGTGCTGTTGATAGCCATGACAAATAATTAACAGAGGTTTAAATTTAGTTTCTCGTCCGCCACACCTGCCGCTTTGGTCGCCGAAATCTCTCGTCTCCATATAAAGTCAATTACTTCTGTCGCCCATGTCATCTGAATCGCTTACTGTGCGTACAGACCGAGACCGACTCACCCTGTGGTCACACGGGAGGGCAACTGGGCAATTTGAACAAGCAACTCAGTTGCTAAGGAGGCGTGACTCGTATGAAGTTCGTTGCTACCGGCAAACACTAAAATATGCGTCTGGTAGCAACAACGTATATCGCTACAGATGTATTTTTGTGTTACAAAACCCATGTTTTCAGGTTTATCTTACCTCATTTGCCGCCTCGTTTTACAAAATATCAAGTCATGAATCCTTAACTTCTTAGTTTGTTACAGATAAATGTGATTTTAGCGTTAGCTCCGCCATTACAGGCGTCCGATCAAAATTCTTTTTGAAAGTATGCCGTCACGCATGGCTTCACTCTGATTAGCGTCTATGAAAAATCGCCTTGTTAAATCGCCCAACTTTTGCAGAAAATAGCCTGCATTTGTATTTTTCCCCGCCCACCAGGCGATCTGTTTCTCAGTTGCCTGTACTAATCGCCCGTTGCCTACCGTCATTGATAATGAATGGGAACTAGTCGCCCAACACCATTGGTTGTATCGCCCGTGTGACCACGGGGTCAGGCGATATGGGCGACGGAAGTAATTGACTTTGTATTGGGACCGGCGATTTGGGCGACAACAGCGGCAGGCGACTTGGGCAACGAAACTTGAGCGATTTGGGCGATAAAATCAAGTTAAACTTTGGTTAACTTTATGTAATGAGTTATGATGCGGTTGGGCGATTACCAATCAGAATGTCGATTTACTTGTGAGATGCCAATAGAGAAGCAGGATTAACGTTTGAATGCTAACGTCATGGGCAAATTTGCCGTTTTGGTTGCTGTGCTCAAGCGATGTTTCTTGGGAGACTTCGGCGACTCTTGGCAATTTATCGCTGACGGTCTGAACATACAGTTATGGTCTGAATGCTTGGTAAGTCCCGGAATAATGGCCTGATTTGATCATTTGCTCTCACTTCGTGCAAAGCGTCGGAAACATCGTTTCCTCTCTAGAGGGCATTACTGTACATTTATCCTGCGAGCGATAAATTAGCAAGAGTCGCTGAAGACTCCCAAGAAACATCACTTGAGCACAGCAACCAAATCGGCCAAAATTTGCCCATGACGTTAGCATTCAAACGTTCAATCCTGCTTCTCTACAGGCATCGTTGGTATCATTGGTAGTCGCCCAACTGCATCATAGCTCATTACATAAAGTTAACTGAAGTTTCACTTGATTTTATCGCCCAAGTCAACTGCCACTTTTGTCGCCGAAATCGCCCGTCTCCATTCAAAGTCAATTACTTCCATCACCGTGTCGCCTGATTTGCTTTCGGTCTGAACGCACAGTTATGCATTGTTTCGAAACATTTTGTTGCCGTTTTATGCATATTGTCCATATTTCTCTACTTTCATGCTAGGTTACTGGAAGTCTAATCTGTTAATGTTTGTATTTTATTTTTATTAGACCCTAACTGTATGTTCACTCCAAGAGCTACTAAAGCTGTAAAATCGTCTGAAGTCATTCACTTTCTATGGGCAAGAGCGACAAAAGGTAACAGGTGTAGAAGTTGGGCGATTTGAGTGGCGATTTGAGTTTCAGCTGTAAAAATGTAATGCTGTGTTGTAAATGGAATGACAGCAAACATGTCATGAACGATAAAGCACTGACATTTAACGATTTTGTGGCTTTAGTAGTCCTTACTGTATGTTCACAACAAGAGCTACTAAAGCTGTAAAAGTCGTTGAAAGCCATTCACTTTCTATGGGCAAGAGTGACAAAAGCTGCCAGCTGTAAAAGTTCGGCGAGCAACTAAAAAAAGCAAAAAAAAAAAAAAAAAAGGTTAACTTTATGCAATGTAGCTATGATGGGTTTCAGCTGTAAAATCGAAACGCTGTGATGTTAATGGGAATGACAACAGGCATGTCATGAACAATACAGCGATTTGGGCAAACACAGAAAATGTAGCTTTTGTTGAGCTACAAAAGCTCAGCTACAGCAGTTAACGCTAAAAGAATGAGGCAAACCAAATCAATTAGGTTTCGTTTCAATATTCGGTTATCATTACTTCTGGTCAGTGTTTCCCAAAATTTGGGCATTGCTGTGGCTAACCCACACAGATCATCGACCCCTGCTCCTGAACTGGCTTGGAAAAGCCTGACGATCTGTTTCCACAGGGCGAAATTTTCGCCTACTTCCCATTGAAATGAATGGGAGGCGTATTTCGCCCTGCGAATGGCGAATTCGCCAAGACCGGCGAAAAAAGTTGAGAAATGTTTAACTTATAGCGAATTTCGCCAGGCGATAACCAATCAAGTTCATTTGAAACGTTACGTCACAAGACAAGGGCGGGAGTACAAAATTTTGCAAACAACATGGCGGCATCCATGACTTCGTTATGTGAAAAATATATTATTTGATTTAAGGATCTTTGGGCCATAGTTTCTGTCTACATCGTCCCCGATTATGTTTAATATTGTATAAGAGTGCTATCGTGGCTGGTAGAACACTGTAGGTTTACAAATGAGCTTAATAACTTCAGTTAGCTCAATGCTAATAACTAGCTAACGATTAGCCGTGTTAGCACACTGATATCAGTCAATATTGACTTGTGGGACACAAATTACCGTTGACAATAAAATAAAACCAAAACAAACATTTGTGTGTATGTACACGAACATGATAGGGGTAAATAAACCACTGTAAATCCCAACTCCAAGTCCTGGTTAAGTTTAGTTGCTAGGTTAATGTTGGCAACCCGGTGCAACCGACCCAGACAACCTGTTGCGACTAGAGTGCGCTCTGCTTGGTACACGCCCCCCAGCGAAGATTCGCCTGGCGAAATTCGCTGAGTTTTTCGCCTTGTGGAAACCGGCCGTGAGGAGAGCACAGAGGATTGTAACACATTGTAAATGTGACCTACAAATAATGCTGAACACCTAGCCTGGCAGGCCATCCTATATGACTGAAATGTATAGTTGGTATTGAGACATAGACCAAACTCAATCATGGGCTGAACAAGGCTGTTATCTTTCAAACTACCCAATCACCCAATACTAAACTTGCAGGCTGAGCAAATTTATTTGCCGCTGCTAGGGTATGTCTAGATTTCTAGGCTACTGAACACCAAGTTGTCTTGAGAATTTCAAATGGCCTCCAGCTGATGCCTGCCATAAAAGTTTGGCTTCTGTAAAGGAAGTCCATTAGGTAGGCCCACTACCGACACACATTGTCCCTGAAGGTAAGGGATGCGCCCATATCTCGAGAGAGGTGTCCTATGTGGTTTGTAGGTCTGCTCAAAGAACCAAAAAAAATCACAGGTTGGGGACTGTGGCAATCATCTCACCTAATCCTGCCACTACTGCATAGGAGCATTGTGACATCTGGGTACAAGTACATAATATACATTTTATTGGAGAATAAATGGTTTTATTAAAAAAAAAAAAAAAAATAAAAAAGGGGGGGGGGGGGGACAACGAAAAAGAGCAAGAACAGGAAGAACAAAATGTACAAACTTGGAACTGTGGCAATCGCCTCGCCCAGACCTCGGCAAAATCCGCCCTGCATTTGACTACGCTTATTCTATAGGTGTATCTGTGTAAATAATATAAATCTGATTAGAAAATCAATGGTTTTATTTTAAAAAAGGAACAATGAAAAAGAACAACAACAGAACAAGAACAAGAACCGGAAAAAGAACAATCATATATTAGAAACAATAGCAATGGCTTCCCCTAGCCCCGCCACGACAACCTCAGCGAAATCTGCCCTACATTTTGGGCACTGGGAGGAGGTGGCCTGCCATTGCTCGAGGCATCTGCGGCACCCCACTAGGGATCGGTACTGTGACGACAACTATTGGAGAGCAGCTTATCATCTTGTACAGCCGTAACCAATTTCTATGTTGTTGAAAACAATGGAGGCCATTAAAATAATGTGTTCAGTGTTTTGTAATGCAGCATTTCCTTCCCCATATCATAAGCGAAATATAACTGACTACGCCATTTGTACGAGGCTTATTCTATAGGTGTATCTGTGTAAATAATATAAATTTGGTTAGAAAATCAATGGTTTTATTTTAAAAAAAGGAACAATGAAAAAGAACAACAGAACAAGAACCGGAAAAAGAACAATCATAAATTGGAAAGAGTAACAATGGCTTCCCCTAGCCCCGCTACGATAACCTCAGCTAAATCATCCCTACATTTTGGGCACTGAGAGGAGGTGGCCTGCCATTGCTCGAGGCATCTGCGGCACCCCACCAGGAAACGGCAGCACAGGCCCAGGACAGGGGTGTCCATGTCACCTGGATGACACAAAAGAAAGATAAAACAATGTACCACGTTTAACTGTTAACAGTGGCAGGAAAGTTTTGACATTGTGAATTTAAAAAATGACAAATTTATCTCACTAACCCCTGCAAATAACACACATGAACGTCGCCTGCAACGTCTGTACCTGGTCCCTGCTGAGGTGCGCCTCTCCAACGGTGCGGGCCGCCTCCCCCTCACCATTTCTTCCATCGACCTGTGGAACATAGAGCAGAACAATAGGCTGATTTAATTATTAACTTAATTCTTTGTCTTTCTGCTAATTAAAACTGGGTTCATTTATACAGTCTCTATGATAGAGTACTGTAAACTGAAATTTTCAGGAGCAGCTGCGCTGGGCATTACATCATTATTAATAGTACAATTTTAAACTTCGAACGCTCGACTTGTGTAATCAACTGTGTCCTTACCGCCTCCTCTTTCTTTTCTGATAGAGGGGAAAGTCCTCCCCTCTAAGGGCTAGCACCTTCCGTGCCCCCCGCCGCCAGTACTCCACGCCTGCCAACAGAGTTTATTGTAGATTTATTTTGGCTTTGCCGTTGAAAGTAGCCATGATGAATGTATTCTTCCAGTTAATTCTATTCTGAAAGCTACCGGGATAAATAGATTGCACATGCAAAACAACCATTTGTGTACACAAAAAAAAATGCATTTATGTAATACAGTATATGCCTACCTGATGTCCCCTCAGACGCCATCATGCGTCTCCCCTGGTCGTCAGCCAGGCCGACGCTGTTGGCCTCCTCCATGTCCAGCGCCGTCCGGACCAAAGTGGTCATGCCAGCGACACTGGCATCGCTGGCACGAAAATTCACCACCAGAAGCGTCTACTCCCACGCCCTCCACAAGGCTTGTCACCAAGATGTTACTAATAAAATGGAAAATAAATAGTTCACCACAGGTCCTAACACTTTTTCAGTTATATGAAGTTGTAGCACAATACTTACCGTGGATAGGTCCTCTGTGGAGGGACGTGTGGGGGCTCCGCAGGACGGCCAGGGTGGAAGACGAAGGGCTGGGCGGGAGCAGTGGCGGTGGATGGTGCTGAGGACCTCCCCTCCACCTCAAAAACATTTGTGTAGAGTTCATGGAAAAAGCCTTCGGCGCTCGGCAAACTGACACGGCCTGTGTCCGGCTCCCGAAGGTATACCGTGTCTGCAGTGATCTGCAAAATCAGAATTTGACATATATGACTGCACACTTTGCCTATTTGTGGCTTATAGGCAATCCATGACATTACAGGCAGAGCGTAACTACATTTAAATCTGACCTGGGAAATTATAAGAAGGTGTTAAGTGTACTTGCCACTCCTCATCTCCATTCATTTGAACGGTCTTCCGATCTTTCGTTTACCCCTCAAACGGGATGTCACACATGTCATAATGGCAAAGTTCCTGGATGTTTGAAATCATCTATGTCCTCGCCCAGACCTGCCACCACCACCACCTCTGCAAAATCCGCCCTGCATTTTGGGCTCTGGGAGGAGGTGGCCTTACCTCACTCACGTCAGATGTAGCGCTACGCGCGAACATATGATCCTCCGCGATAGACAATTTATTTCAGGAGCCAGAAATCCTTGAATCTAACTGGACAAACGGCTTGTCCATCAATTTAATTGACGTACACTTCAGCCAACCACATCGAAACCAACTGTTGATGCTGGTTACGTTTGTTGGATTGGTTGAATTCAAACCAGTTGCTTCTTCGCTACGTCACACCCTCTACAGCAGCCAGCAGCCCTGATTGGTCCGGTTAGGAAATATTGGGCTTGAAATCCCTCCCAATGGCATCAACATCAGATCGTTGCGCGGAGGCCTTACGAAAGTTACGTAGCGCATGATCTGACGTGAGTGAGGTAAGAGGTGGCCTGCCATTGGTCAATAATATAAATCTGATTAGAAAATCATTGGTTTTATTTTAAAAAAAGGAACAATGAAAAAGAACAACAACAGAACAAGAACAAGAACCGGAAAAAGAACAATCATAAATTAGAAAAAGTAGCAATGGCTTCCCTAGCCCCGCCACGACAACCTCCGCTAAATCATCCCTACATTTAGGGCACTGGGAGGAGGTGGCCTGCCAATGTTCGAGGCATCTGCGGCACCCCACTAGGGATCGGCACTGTGACGACAACTAGTGGAGAGCAGCTTATCATCTTGTACAGCTGTAACCAATTTCTATGTTGTTGAAAACAATGGAGGCCATTAAAATAATGTGTTCACGGTGTTTTGTAATGCAGCATTTCCTTCCCCATATCATAAGTGAAATATAACTGACTACGCCATTTGTACGAGGTTTATTCTATAGGCGTATCTGTGTAAATAATATAAATTTGGTTAGAAAATCAATGGTTTTATTTTTTTAAAAAAAAGGAACAATGAAAAAGAACAACAGAACAAGAACTGGAAAAAGAACAATCATAAATTAGAAAAAGTAGCAATGGCTTCCCCTAGCCTCGCCACGACAACCTCCGCAAAATCTTCCCTACATTTTGAGCACTGAGAGGAGGTGGCCTGCCATTGCTCGAGGCATCTGCGGCACCCCACCAGGAAACGGCAGCACAGGCCCAGGACAGGGGTGTCCATGTCACCTGGATGACACAAAAGAAAGATAAAACGATGTACCACATATTACTGTTAACAGTGGCAGGAAAGCTTTGTCATTGTGAATTTAAAAAATGACAAATTTATCTCACTAACCCCTGCAAATAACGCACATGAACGTCGCCTGCAACGTCTGTACCTGGTCCCTGCTGAGGTGCGCCTCTCCAACGGTGCCGGCCTCCTCCTCCCTCACCATTTCTTCCATCGACCTGTGGAACATAGAGCAGAACAATAGGCTGATTTAATTATTAGCTTAATTCTTTGTCTTTCAGCTAATTAAAACTGGGTGCTTTTCTACTGTCTCTATGATAGACTACTCTAAACTGAAATTTTCAGGAGCACAGCTGTGCTGGGCATTACATCATTATTAATAGTACAATTTTAAACTTCAAACGCTCGACTTGTGTAATCAACTGTGTCCTTACCGCCTCCTCTTTCTTCTCCGATAGAGGGGAAAGTCCTCCCTCTAAGGGCTAGCACCTTCCGTGCCCCCCGCCGGCAGTACTCCATGCCTGCGAACAGAGTTTATTGTAGATTTATTTTGGCTTTGCCGTTGAAAGTAGCCATGATAAATGTATTCTTCCAGTTAATTCTATTCTAAAAGCTACCGGAATAAAGCAATACGTAACTGAACGAAGT
>JAODXP020003084.1:0-10524 GCA_027497455.2 Sardinella longiceps
TGTAAACAAAAAACAGCATGACTTTTTGATAGTAGGTTAGCACACCCCCCTTGATGCACATGCGTAAACCGCAGTCTTGGACCGCCCATTACATAATGAGGGCATCGTCTTCGTCATGGGTAACATCCCAGGGGGTCAAGAACGCGCAGATTAGCGGCGGCACTTTAGCATCGCCATATTTTAAGGATGGAGTCACAATCCGAACCATGGCAGCGCATGCACGAGAGTCATGCTGGGCACGAGCACTCATGCACTTACAAGTTGGTGGGCGGTTACATGCGAAATGTTATTTCTCCGGGGAGAGTAAAAGCAATATTTCATGATCTCTGGTTAGCCTTTGCTTATTTCTTGAGGAGCTTGTGAAAAAAGTGTACTGGCATGAATGCTATAAAAACTTCAGGCACGTTCTCGACAGAACTTTCTTCCTCGTGTTGTATTGTAAACAATCTAGGTGCATTATCACCACCGTCTGGGACTACTGTTTTTGCAAAGAGATTCAACGTGAGTCCATGCGTCATAAGGCGCGTACGACATGAGCTTTGCAAAAGCCATTTGACTCCCGAGATCTGCTTGATCAAACGGGAGGAGCTACAGACCTCTGCAGGAGAAGCTGGACACACGTACCTGCAGTTAACACTGCGTGACAGAAGGACGAGATGTCGCCAAATTTTGTTTGCATTAAATCAAGCTTGAATTACCTTTATATTCATCAAAATAATCATGAAATGGGCTGAAATAAATTTTATGATTTTTCAAATAAATGTTTGCATACGAAACATATTTGTTGCTCATTCAGAATTACTCTGAAGTTTCTATATGTTTGCCATATGGTCACAAAATAACATCAAAGAACAGAGCTAGATTATTTGTGTTAGTATTCCTTAATTTTGGGAAAATGTTTATGCAAGGAACCACAGCGAGGAATGCGTCATTTTTGCAAAGGAGATTCAAGCCAATCAGGGTGAGGTTTATTGTCATGGAGGTGTTTCCATGCAGGAGCAGCAGAACGCAGCGAGGTTCGAGCTGCTGCTCTGCTGCGCAGCAGTAGACTTGCTCCCGCGATATTATATTTAATATTATATTTAATATTTAGCAGAAAAATGTGAAAAACTTTTTCCCTTAAATCCTCAGTGGCTGTCAAAAAATACATTCCAGATGCAAAGAATGCATGTGCTGACAATATTAATTGGAAAAAAAATACATTTATGTATGATTTCCCCTCCATTTAGTGCTAAAAGTAGGCATTTTCTCAATATTTCTTTACTTCATTGTCAAGCAACTATTCCCAACTAACTTCCCAACCAACTACTATAAAATCCAACCAGAATCAGTGTAAATGGGATGATTACTAGTTGGGCTATCAACTAATTGGCGATCAACAAACTCAACAAGCCATGTTTCCACATACTGGTAACTTAACATAGTCGTAGAAGATAATGCACACTGGCAAAAGATTAAACTTCGTATATTTCTACAAAACTCACCTAGTATGAATAACAAAAGTGATTAAATTTTGTTTCTAGGTGCCCTGGAAGTTATGCCACTTTGAACATAATGAGGACTTGATTATCAGCACGTCTTCTTTCTTTATTTTTTCTAGTATTCCTAGTCACATATCCGACATGAAACAGAAAAAAACGATATGTACAGGACTTTTATCAGATGGTGATATGATAATGATTATAGGATTTTATATAAAACTGTATCCTTAATAGGAATATTAGGGGTGCACAATGACTTTTCCTTCAACCAAATTTTGTCAAAGTCTGTGCTTGTCCTGTTTAGTGGCTACTACAAACCGCACTGTGATGAATATGCAGCAGTGTAGAAGACAGCAGTGTAGATGATGATGAAGATGGCCAATACCTCTTGTGGTGAGCCATATTTCCACAGTTCGTAGGAAGTATTACCTGGGCCTTTTTGAGGATACCATTAAAGAATTTGGATCTCCCATTTTAGATTCTGGGAGATGATGGATCCCTGAAACTAGAGAGTCTACATGTAACTGTTGGTCAATAGCAAGGAGACGTCTTGTGCCCGCCTGACATGTGTCCACGCCCTATAGTTTGAGAGCAGAGCTATAGAGTGCTGAGTTCTAGGTTGTTCTAGGAGTTCTCCTGCCAATCAGGAAGATGGAGAGCCACTGACAGATGGCAGGAAATTAACTCAGACTTTGGTGGTAAGAATTTTAGGTATGATAATCCAAAAACAGGTATGATAGTCCACAAACAGCACTGTAGCACAGACCCAGGCTGTTCAAGGTGTTGCAGAATGAAATGCAGCCATGTTCACTGCATCATCCACTTCCACT
Organism: Sardinella longiceps; assembly: GCA_027497455.2. Lineage (NCBI taxonomy): Eukaryota > Metazoa > Chordata > Actinopteri > Clupeiformes > Clupeidae > Sardinella > Sardinella longiceps. Next base: position 2,312 of record JAODXP020003084.1, read on the forward strand.
TCCCTATAGACAGACTGCAGGGGGTCCAACTAATGACGTATGGTGATGTTTTTGAGATGAGGCAGTACTATTGACTAATTGACATTCAAAGGACTTCACAGTGAATGAAGTCAAGGTCCGTAATCATTCAATGACGTGATGGAGGGTTTCTTGGGAACTGGGACGATGAGCTGGTTAGTACTACACCATCCATTCCACAAGGCTCTTGTACTCCCCTTTCCTGGCCATCTTTGAGACACCCAACAATTGCAGTGTTGTCAGAGAATATCTCATATGGTATGATTCAGAGTTGTACTTGAGGTTTGTGGTGTTCAAAGTGAATAGTACAGGAGAGAGTGCAGTTTCACGAGGATTCCCTGTGCTGCCAACCATTTTAAATATCCAGTAGGCTATGTCATTTGGACATTTCAGAGTAGCCTAAAATGATATTGAGGCTTTAAGCCTGTTCATTACAAACTAGAATTGAACTCATCACTGATACCATAATTTTGGTTGAATTTTTATAAACTTTTTTATACAGTAACCTCTATGAGTATATCATTTGGTGAAAAGTATGACATATGGACTGATGACTGATGGGGGAATAGTTAATTGCCAGCAATGAAGTAAATATGAAAATATTTGGAAAAAGTGAGAAAATCGGCATTTTTTGGTACAAAACTGATGAGAAATCATATTAATATGTGTTTTAAGATTTTTCTTTTCAGTTTATGTTGCCAGTATATGTGTTCTGTGCATCTGCAATGTATTTCTGGACAGAGACTGAGGGATTTGAAGAGGGAAAAAAAAATCATTTTCACATTTTTCTGATGAATAATACACTGTATACACTAAAATGGGCACAAATTTTTTTCGCGATATTTCCGGCAGAGCAGACCCTCCAATTATTGGTTCTTAGGGTCAAAATTAACAGAAAAAAACTAGTGCTGTCGAACGATTAAAAAAATTAATCTGATTAATCACAAAATTTTTCAAAGATTAATCGTGATTAATCACTTTTAATCGCAACTCGTTTCCTCCAGTAAGAATTTGGATGCTAGGGTATATTGGATCCTTATTTAACCCTGTAAAGGCCCTGATACTAAATAGTTGGCTTCGTTCGTCTCAAATGGGGCAATTCACACCTGTCCCCTTCCCCGGAGGATTCCCCAAACATGTTGTTGGACAGTCAGGAGCTAGGCCATAATCTTTGTATAGTTTGACTTGATAACTGATCCATTTTCTATCTGAAATTGAACATAATACATGCCATGAAAGTGGAACCATATCCATCATGATTAATCTGAGTTAATTTTTTTAATCAGAGTTAAATTTTTTGGATTAATCACGTGATTAATCAGTTAATTTTGCCAGCACTAGAAAAAACACAAATAAAAAGTATAACAGACGGTGTCCGGTTCAACCCATTTTTGAGACCTTGGCTCCCTGACTATAGAGATTCTACAAAGATTGAATTAGCAAGAACTTCAGGTTAACAGAAAATACCTTAGGTTGAACTGTTTGTATGTGTGTGTGTGTGTGTGTGTGTGTGTGTGTGTGTGTGTGTGTGTGTGTGAGAGTGAGAGACGCACAGTACTGTATAAGTACTCCAAGAGTGATGTGTCTCACCATTGACAAGTACAGTGTGTCTGATACAAATGCTCACAGTGAAACAGTAGCCTGATTCAACGTTGTCCCACTGCTCTGGGAATTGGCCTACAAAACAGACACACATAGAAGGTCAATACAAGACAAACAGAAGCTTGAAAGGAATCCCGCACACTGACCATACTGCAAGCAAATTATTTATTGTTTTAATATTATTTATTACAACGTTTTGGTCTAATAAATATTTTGTTTGGGTAATGGTCAGTGTGCGGGATTCCTTTCAAGCTTCTAATCCATGACCATACGGTCTTCTCCAACGCACCCGACCGAGAAAAAGAGGTAAGAAGTTTTCATCACCAATACAAGACAAACAAACAGACAGAGGGTTTCCATCCAAGTTGTATAATTCACATCCAAGTTATGCGAATAACAAATCTTTGGATGGAAACACCTGCAAATTCACACATTTCCACTAATGCATCTAATATGCTTGAGAGGTGGTTTAACTTCAATGCGAATAAGGCATAATGCGATTCAAGTTGGATGGAAACAAGTTAAACTTGTGTATATTCGCATTTACTGCATTTCTGTCTATCGATGCTAGCTTACGTTTGATCCCACTGGAGGTAGGAAAACGTCACACAAGGTTCCCTTATTCACATTACACAGTTAATGGAAACGCAACCTGTGAATATTCGTGTGAATATTGTGAATATTCTTAAGCCCACTTTTTGTTAATGCGCATATAAAATGTGATGGAAACCCACCTAGAGAAAGTTAAAGGGAGTTAAATTAGAATTAAATTGACAAGGAAAGGGTTGCATTTTAACACAGGTACACACACACACACACACACACACACACACACACCGCCTCCCGGTTAAGGATGTCTTGAAAATGCACAGATATTGACACACATTCTGCTTCTGTTGTAGTTCTATGCAAACACACACACACATACAAACACATTTTTAGGCTCACATTTTAGGTTGAGCCTATACTGTGTTCTGTGGAGATCCAGACTCACTTTCTAGTAAAGACCACTTTGGCCCCCCCAAAAAAAAAAATATATATATATGGACCACCTACCCTACCGCACCCTATCCAAATAATACTCTTTACCCTTCAATAGGCTTTTCAAATAAACAGCCTTATAATTTTAATATAATTACAGGCCTGCCTCATAGTATTCTTTAGCCGTTAGATACTGCTAGTGGAAAAAAACAGACTACATTCACATTTTTTTTCCTTTCAAATCCCCTTGCCCACCTGAGCTTGCTCACTTTCTAGCTGAAGGCTGTTGCTGTTGACCCTGCATGAGGAGCAGAAGGTGTCCTGGGTGGCGCTGCCAGGGATGGAGGTCTGGTGGGCACCACACTTTGAATTGGGCTGGCAGGATGCCGTGCTGGACGACTCGTTACTGAAGAAGCCGTGCGGACATTCTGCACACTCCACATCCCGCTCCCACATTCCTGGCACACGCAAACACACAGCACATTAAAAAAAAAAAAAAACCCCACTGAGTATGTGGAATAACTGATACAGTAGATAGCTTGTCAGTATGTGGGGCATGTGACATTAAAGGTGGGGTATGTGATCAGGAAAAACGGTTTGAGAAGACTATAGGCGTTTGAAAACACACAATTCAGAGGTCCAATCCCCAGATTTCCCCTGAAGCCACACCTCCTTAGTATACACAAATCCGACGAAACAACCGGAAGTAAGCAGGCGCCATTGTGGAGCTACCCAGATCACCAATCTGTCCATAGGGATAACGTGATAGCACACCATAAAATACTGTGATTTACGAGATTCACTACTACTTGTATAATGCCAGAGTATTCCATGGTCTTTGCTGTTAGCTGTCATTGACTGCGCATTGCCAAAAAGGTTTGTTGACAGCCCAGCAATGGCGCCGCCACAAGATGGCAGGCTACACAAAACACTCATCGGATTTGTCTATAGGAACGAATGGGGAGGGGGAGGGACAAACGGCAGTTGGGTTATCACCATCCAGTCATTTTTGCTGGTTCCTTAAAATGATTGGATGTTGGTTTTCATGTCCTGCTCATTCCACTGGTGACTTCCACTGGTGTTGCAACTGTCCCCACTCTCCCCTAACTCTTCTTAAAGGAAAATACCGGAGTGAATTCAAGCATAGCCCTGCTGCACGAGCCTTCTATCATCAATATATTTCGCATGACATGAAATAATTTCGAACAGCATAAACCTAACGCAAACGCGAAACACTTTACATTGAGTCAATGTAACCTCAGATCTTACTTTCAGTTTCCAACAGTCAGGTCCCATTGATTCAGTGTAAAGTGCCTGTTCGCTTTTGCGTTTGGTCTGTGCTGTACCAAATTATTTTGTTCCACTCGCTAACTAACGCATTTAGCAAGCTCTTTCAACAGGGCTATGCTTGAATTCACTCCGGTATTTTCCTTTAAACTCTGCTTTAGGTCTTTAAGGGACTCAATTGACAGATCTTTTAACCCAACAAAATATCCAAGTGACAAATACACAACATCCTCACATTAAAGGGACCCCATGCAGTTTTTACTGTAAAACCAAATAAAATCCATACAAACATCTTCAGAGTCTTTCTGGCACTAGTAGAATATGCTGATGTCAGATAGCAAAATGTTGTGACTTTTCCCCCCTATGGCTGGTGGGAATAAAACATGCATTTATCCACCCTTCATATGACTACAGTGTTTGTCAACAAAACACATTCTCTGATGAAATCATACATCAGATCTGCCTCACAGGCACTTCTCATCACCCCACGTTCCCAACTGACACAGAAAGGGGACAGAGAGTTCAGTGTGTTTGCTCCAAAACTGGAACAGTCTACCAAGCGAATTAAGATCTACTACATCTCTTTTTAGTTTTAATTCATCACTTAAAACTCACCTATTCCGCCTTGCATTTGACTGTCTCTGATCCTGTTTCTTGGAGTATCCTGTAATGTGTTTCTCTGTTAGTGTCTTTGTCATTTTGTCCTGTCTTGAAATGCAATGTGCCTTTTACTTTACCCTGACTTGTCATTTTATTTATTTATTTATTTATTTTATTTTACTTTGTCATGCACTTTGGTTGTAAATGTGCTATACAAATAAATTTTACTTACTTACTTACTTACACAATTGTGGAAAAGTTCGGTGTTTCTTCACTAACAGTTCACAGTTATCATACTGTACATGAAACATAACACCTGGCATTGAACCGTAGCACAGGAGATTCAAAAGACGAACCTGACATAGAGGGATTCACAACCAAGAATCATTTGTTTTGGAGAGCGCTCATTGAAGCCATGTCCCACAGTAGACAAAGAGAATATATATTTCATTGAGAAGAGTATATATATTTCATTGCAAAACACATTTTGATAGTCACTCTCCATAAAAAAAGTGAAGCCCACGAAGGCTGTGGGTCCTGACAATATACAATACAATATACTGTACCTCACATGTTCTTAGAGACTCAACATCTCTCTAAAGATATCATACTGTGGTAACTTGGTGAAAAAGAACCACATAAACAAGCCAAGGATTCCTGGGCATGTTCTTAGAAACTGTGCTGTGTCACCTACACAGAAACTACACAGATAATCAACATCTCTCTGAACCAAGCTATCATACCAGAATGCTTCAAAGCCACCACCATCAAACGTCAACAGAAATCCCCAGGCACAACTCTGAAAGACAAGATGAAATCTTGAAATGCTGGTCAAGGCTCTTATTGGGCAAGCTGCTTTAGAAGATGTTGCAAGTTACCAGTTACACCAAAGCTACCTGAAGACAAAATGTAAACTAAGCAAGCTAGGAAAAAATGGTAGAAGTAGCTTAACTACATTAATTTACAAAAAATGGCCTATAAATAAATTAAGTTATCCAACTATTAGCCTATTAGTGACCAAACTATCAAGTCTCTCAACCAAATGTAACTAATAGTAAATGTACTTTTAGATAAAGTTTTTGAAATGAAAGTCTTTGGATGTTAATGCCACACACAATGCTATTGCCAATGATAGTATTAATGGGAGAATCTGAGTAGGCTATGTGTGTTCTTTGCAGGGTCCTGAAAAAACAACAGCAAAAAAACTTTTATTATGCTCCCTGCAGCATTTTCCAAGTAGCTTATATGGTCTGTGTAACCCTATACCAAGATTTTACAATTTAAATTGATGCGTGATTAATAAATATATTTTACATAATCCCCAAAAAATCCTACTAAACTTTTGTCATAAGGAATCTGACTATACATTTTGGAACATTATTATGATAGTCTGTAAATTGTATGCTCACTCACTGTCTTTATTGTGTTGATTTTAAGTAGCCTAAAGTATCATACACACCACTTAAATCTCCTGGCCAGTGGAGGCAGTAGAGGGCTTGTTTCTGTTGCGTGCCAGTGCAGACAAGAAAAGAAGAATTCGTGCTAACCATGGTGCTAACTGGACCGGTGTTTTTGATATGATTTGGAAAGATACAGTAAGTATGCCATATGAAATTAACTGGGTTTAGCTATATACGTTTAGTACAATACTTGAGTGTGACATCGGTGTACGTAAACGCTGGTTAGTTCTGCTGGGGCACTTTTGATAGTGAAGCTAACGTTATAATGTTGGCCTTCAGAGTGAGCGAGTACGAACAAGGCCACCAGTTTAACGTTACGTTTCTTTCCCCTGGTATAATGAAAGATGTTAACGTGTAACAATTTAAAATCTGTCTCTCTTCTACAGAGAAACTATTGCTTCTACTATCGCTTTTGTTAGACAGTGTGTTGTGTCAAGGTAAAAGACTGTCAGCTGCTAGCCATCGGTGTTGTTTTGATGAAACGTTATTTTGAAGTCATCTGACAGGCTATCGCCTTGATACAGAGTAATTCAGAACAGACAAAGGTTAATAGATTAGGCTGTGAACTCTAGATTAAAAGTGTGAAAGCAAAATCATTGGCAAAGCAAACCTGGGTCATTCCGTGTGAAATCAACCAGTGACGGACCGGTCACCCTCTCTGAAAAATCTGCAAAAAATTACAGTTGTTTGTATACTCAACCTATGCTTGAATCTGAAATAGTAAGTCTGTATCACTAATGGTTGCAAAAGTACAGCCATTTGAAAGTTCAAGTAATTTTAAGCATTTTGGTGAACAAGTCTTTTGTCCAACTTCCAACATAACTGGCTCTTTTAGTATTTCACACACAATGATGAAACCATGTGCCTAGAAACACATTTTCCTGTAGAGTTCAAAAATCTACTCAGATCAGATGTATCTTGTGTAGTTTCCCCTCTCCAGAGCTCTGAAGATGGCTGTAAATTCTATGTGTGATTTCACACCACCACCTTTCAGGGCTTCTTGTTCAAAAAGGAAGTGAGACAAATTTATCCGAGTTTTTTTCCCACTCAAATATGGATTTTGCGGTCCTGTTTATGCATTAACTTTTGTTGATAATGTTATCATACTGTCAGAGCATTTCTTCAAAGATGGTTCCAATTTTGGAAAATGTTGTTTTCATCCTCTTATTTTACCATGTGGACAGTTTGCAAGATTTTTTTAAATTTTACCATGACTCATTCAGTATCTGAGGAACATCTGTCCAAAATTTTGTGTTGTTGCCGAGTCTCATTATTGTGATATGATTTTTTGAAAATATTGTCAGTAACTCCACTGATTTACATTGACTTCCATTGTATTGAAAGTGCACCACATATGGCGTAATGTGGTACTGCAGATAAGCAAGGAGAAATCCAGCATTAAGCCAATAGGCCCATTGTTCCAGTTACCTGAATGCTGTCTTTCAGAAAAAGAACATAAAAATTGATTATAGACCAAATAACAAACAAACTAATGCTGAGTGAATGGGGCAGAATTAAATAGAAATGAAAGTAAGTTGTTGGGTAGGATTTCTCCTTTAATTCAGTGGATTTACTGACAATATTTTCAAAAAATCATATCTAAATAACGAGACTCAGCAACAACACCAAATTTTGGATAGGCGTTCCTCAGATACTGAATGACTCATAGTAAAATTTAAAAAAATCTTGCTAACTGTCCACGTGGTGAAATGAGAGGATGAATATGGCCTTTGTAAAAATCATACCTGTTTTTAAAAAAATGCTCTGACAGTATGATAACAATATCAACAAAAGTTAATGCACAAACAGGACTGCAAAATCCATATGTGAATAGGAAAAATACTCCGATAAATTTGTCTCACTTAGTTTTTGCACAAGAAGCCCTGAAAGGTGGAGGTGTCCAAACAAGTATAGAATTTATTGCCATTTTCAAAGCTTTGGAGGGGGAAAATAAAACCAGATACATCTGATCTGAGCTGATTTTTGAATTCTACAGGAAAATGTGTTTCTATTCACATGGTTTCACAATTGTGTGTGAAATACTGAAAGAGCCAGCAATGTTGGAAGTTGAACAAAAGGCTTGTTCACCAAAATGCTTAAAAATACTTGAAATTTCAAATGGCTGTACTTTTGCAACCATTAGTGATACAGACTTACTATTTCAGATTCAAGCATAGGTTGAGCATACAAACAACTGTAATTTTTTTCAGATTTTTCAGAGAGGGTGACCGGTCCGTCACTGGTTGATTTCACACGGAATGACCC
>JAODXP020003086.1:0-10286 GCA_027497455.2 Sardinella longiceps
TGGGAGAGGGAGAGAGGAGGTGGGGGTGGGGGGATGTTGAGAGTGTCCTGAAGTAATATATAATGTCATTTCTCCCTGTCTGTTTCTTTGGGTTTGCTATAGACTACAGTATGTCTTTATTATAATCTTGTATGCTTACAGTTCAAACTGGAAATAGTGAGAAAGGAGAGGAGAGAGAGAGAGAGACAGAAAAGTGTGAAGAACAGAAAAGCTGAAGTGAAATGTACAAAATGGGAGAGGGAAAGAGGAGGTGGGGGGTGGGGGGTTGTTGAGAGTGTCCTGGAGTAATATATAGTGTGTTTCTTTGGGCTTGCTATAGACTACAGTATGTCTTTATTATAATCTTTCTATGCATACAGTTCAAACTGGAAATAGTGAGAAAGGAGAGGAGAGACAGAGAGAGACAGAAAAGTGTGAAGAACAGAAAAGCTGAAGTGAAATGTACAAAATGAGAAGTGCACTGATGTCAGTGATGTGTTGTGTCACCAATCTGTTTTTAAGTTACTTTACATATTTTTATATATCATGCTTGAGTTGCTCTCATGGCCTGTGGTATTTTTGAATTTGCAGAACTTGCATGAAGTTTGCTGTTAGACATGTAGCAGCTGTCAACTATCACTGTCAGTGTCTAAAAAGAAGGAAGAAAAGATTTTAATTCTAATAGCTTGCAAATGGCAAAATTAGCATAGTTAGGCTACAAGAATCAGATGTAACTAATTTTAGTGGTGGACTGAGTGAGTGCAGCAAAGTTTTAGGTGAAACCAACTTCTCATTGGAGAGGTATATAAACCAAAAATCTCTCTTAAACTTGTGTGTGACGTAAACACCATTTTTTCATTCAGACCATGTGTTTCAATTATTTTTTCTGTTTGTTTTCCCTTTTTCCCCAAAACAAGGTCAGGTCAGTGCATCTTTTTATTTATTATTCAGTTCCCTATTAAGCAACCAACCAGGTCTTGTGATGTTTTCATTAAATTATAAGATTTTGGTAGCAGAAAGTAAACACCATTGTAAATGAAATGTTTAGTGTGTCCTTCTATGTCGAACCTTTTAGAGTGAAACATTATAAACAAGTCAACTTTTTGTATGCACGTATATACTCTCTGTGTGCCTCTCAGAAATACAGCCATGAGACTCAGAGAAGCTTATTTACAAAGAAATGAGTTTAAAGTGAAAAACATTGCAAAATTCTCAAAAAAAATTTCAGGAAATACCACGATATTATCAGGAATTTTGAGTGAAAAAAAATCCTGGATGGACTGGAATGTGTGTGAGTTGAGTGTGGGATTATACTTGATCTCTGGATTTTTGTCTGTCTGTGTGAGGTCGAAACAATATTGTATCAAATTCTACTGGACAGGTTTAAATTTATATGGACTGGTGAGAGGCATAACTAGCTTCAAGCCATCATATAGATTCAAGCTGGTTCTGGCTTTGGTTTACTGAGTTTCAAGGTGTGCTCAGTACTGAGTATCCCCTTATATTACAAACACACCCTTGAAAATATTATGGAGCAACATTCTGTTCATGCAAAGTTTCAATGTCATCAGCAGCTTTTTTAAACAACAATGTGAATGATATAAGAACTGCATTGAAACTTAATAAATGGGCTATTTCTTTTTATTATTATTATTTGTATGAAATCACATTACACTTTGGTACACAGTTTGTTACACTTTTGTTCCTACATACACTGTTAAAAGCACAATGTAACATAAAGTATTCAAAATAAATTATCTGTGAAGGCTGTTACTGAACTAGGCAGTTTCACATAAACCCTCACTTAATGCAAGGCAGAAATTCACTGTATTCTCTTTAACACAGATCTCAGGTATGCGCTAAAACCATCTGACAGAGAAAAAAACATGTGAAGTTGGGACATTTGGGAACTTGAGTAAGTATATCTGGCTGTGAAACTTTCCAGTGGTGTTTGTATTTTGGCTAAGAGTATTTCACACCAGCGTATAGAGTCTCCTCTTGTGACTGAGATGCTGTCTTCTCCTGCTTTCTCTTCTGCTGTTCGCCTCTCTTTGCAAAGTGTACAGGGGCGTAGTTCAGTGTCTCGTCCTACGGGGGAGAGAGCATCAGAAAAATGGCTAACCATAAGGGTTTGATGCGTTAAAAAAGATACATGCATTCACAAGAAAAACCGACACTTAAAGGTATTGTATAAATTAATGAGTACCTGGCAGTCATTTTGATTTAACAGATTTGTGTTTTGTTGCAGCATCTCCTGGCCAGCTTTCTCTGCAAAATGAGAGAGAGAGAGAGAGAGAGAGAGAGAGAGAGAGAGAGAGAGAGAGAGAGAGAGAGAGAGAGAGAGATACTCCTCACTCCTGCCACCATGCATTTGGAAATTACGGTAACACTTTGCGGTAAGGGTACATGAATTATCATGAATTCATGCATGAAATCATTCATGATAAATTCATGATTCATGCATTACTTCATCTCTGAAAGTCTAATGACTTATCAGGAATTAACATTAATTCATTGTTTGTCATTAATGACCTCCTGCTGAAATAGCACATGATCTTAAGTATTAGTTACTCTGGGTACATCATCATGAGTCATGATAAATTAGCATGATCATGATGAATTCATCATATTTGTGCCCCCTCAACTAAAGTGTTGACATGGTTAAATTGATAAAATTTAGTTGAGGTATGGGATAGATATGAGGAACTAGGCCAAAGTAGGCTAAATAAGTACTTTATATGTACTTTATATAAAATTATATCAAATTCTTTTGAACAAAAACATCATGATCATGTGTAATTAGTCATGACTCATGATGATGTACCCAAAGTAATTAATGCTTAAGATCATGTGCTATTTCAGCAGGAGGTCATTAATGATAAACAATGAATTCATGCTAATACCTGATGAGTCATTAGATATTCAGAGATGAAGTAATGCGTGAATCATGAATGAAATAATGCATGAATTCATGATAATTCATGTACTCTTACCGCAAAGTGTTACCGAAATTACATTTGAAAAAGAAGTAAGCACTGTAAGTTTCAATGAATTAGCAGAGATCGTGTTTTTGCCTCTGATCTCAGTGCCTACCTCTGCAGTGCTCACATACTCTTCTCTTGTAGCTCAGATAGGCCAGAAACACAATGAGAGCCACACACAGGCCCAGAGACCCTGCCATAGCCTGCAGAGGAAGGCTCAAACCGTCGCACACCTCCTGGCCTCCATATGTAGAGTTGGTTACATTTTGGGGATCTTTAGAGGTTGGAACTTCTAGCGTGGATGCTGTTGAAAGGGTCTTTTCTGTATGTAGACAGCAAATATGTGTATTACTGAGCTTATCTCTCACACAAACAAACACACACACCTGTGTCCTGCAGGTTCATTCCCAGGTACGCATTTTCCAGTCACACTCACCTGTCACCACCAGTAAAACCACATTATTGGGTGCTGATTTGTTCATACAGCAGTATGTCCCTGAGTCTGATAGCTGAACATTTGTGATGCTTAAGGTAAAAATGCCACTGGTTCTGTTTAGCTTAAAATGTTCACTGTTACTCTCAACATTACTTAATGATTCTATTGCTGATGATCCTTTTACAACTCTTTTCCACTCCAAGGTAAGGTCAGCTTTGATAATCCAACACTTCAGAGTGATGTCACTCCCAGTCTCACAGGTGAAGCTTTCCAATGGAGCTGCAGCCTCAGTCATTGCTGTAAACACAAACACACATCATCTTCTCTAGTAGTGAAACACATCTGCACTAATATGTACAGCTAGTATTATTCGTCGTTTAGGCCATTTGTAAATGTTTTAATTTCAAATAAATGTTCAATAGGGGAGAGGAAGGTATTAGCAGTAGCGCAGATGTACCGGTATCAACGGTATGTACAGTATTTATATATGTATGCATAATATAACAATAATAGATAGACAATAATGATAGACAATAATCTAATTAACGTGGTCTATGTACCTTCTATTTATTTGATTTTCTACTCTGACAGGAAAATCAGGAATCAAAAAATGTAAGAAATATAACTTTTTGAAAAGGTCTTGAAATTCTATTTTGCTGTTTGCAGTTTTCATTCTCCCATGTCATGAGTGCATCAATCGCGGAGGTAAACCATATGGGCTTTAAACCGAGATGCACATTTTTTGGCAGATACAGTAGGCCAAGGTGCTCCCTCCCACTAAATTGCAACCATCACTGGGGCACATTATTAGGCATGCGAATGCCTCTTTTATCAGATCAATAAATGGATGCTATTAATTGGGAAGTGTGGGTGTAGGCCTGGCCTATAGTCTGCTCCTAATATGTGGTTGAAAATGGCCATCTGCAAGGAATTATGACCATGAAGTTGGCATTGTGGCGTGGAAGGGGGTAGTTCTGAGAGCTACATTAGGACATTATCTTGTTAAGCTACCTATCCAAAATATGTGCAACCCACACTGGACTGACGTTACACATTGCATTGCAAGCATGTGAGCGACTCTTTGATCAGGTTATTAATTATTAATTGGGAACTGGGTACAAATGTGTAGGCAGTATGTGGGTCTTCTCGTGATGGGCCTCAACTGGGGCAGCCGTGTCCCACTGATTGGGGTTGCCGATCCCAGTGAGAAGATGATGCATATAATGTTTTGCATTATTTTTAATGTTGTATCTCCGTAAACATAACTTTCCAAAAGATGCCCAAGCTTAAACACATCTAATCTGCCAATAATGTGGAAAACATTATGTTTCGCCAACAGTATTTACAACAGAACTGTCTATTAGGAAATCGCATAATCCTCTCGATTATTCATTTTGTTGAGATACTAGACTTTTGCTGTTTCACCTACTACTAATATCTATTAACTACCATAAATTCATTTCTACTGATGGTAATAAATGGAACACAGCTCTTTCCTCATTTTTACACATTGAAAAAGCGGCATTTTTCATTTTTAGATTTCTGTTTTAGAGTTGAAAATCAAATGAACAGAAGGTACATGATACTCCGCTAAAGAGGATACAGCCACAGCAAATACATCAGCCACATCAAATTCTGTGATATCTGTAATATGTTCATTCATAGAGCAATTGTCATAGCTATAAAATGTGTCTTTTGTAAGGAGACAATCATTAAAAATTATGCTATTTCAACTTGTACATGAATATCATCCTTATGTCAGCCATAGATACAGTAGAATGCCATGTTGATATTAAATTAATTAACAGTTGCCTACTTACTGGTAAAGACAAGAAACGCCACCATAAACAGCACATCCATCTTGCATCAACAAAGCTTTAAAAAAAAAAGTCTTTGAGGCAAACTTCCCGTTTTATGAAATATGTAGACTAGAGTAATGGCCCTTACAAGGAAGTGAATCATCCCCACCCTTTCATCTTTATATGCATTTCTCTCTTTCCCTCTCATAAACACACACGGGCACAGCAAGCAAAGCCCAAGTCTTGTAAATCTTCATCAACTTCAGCTTGATACTGTATGCTGCAGGCATGGAGCAGTGACCATGGAGTGGTGACCAAGTGACCAAGATCATTACAGGCTCATTATCAAGTAATGACCACACATTACTCTTAGAAGTTCAGTTTTACTTTCAGATAATCTCTTGGACTATTAGTCAACTAAACTATAAATTCAATCAATTTAATTCAATTTGTTTTATTTGTAGAGTGCAAATACAATACAATGCCTTGTGGCAGTACAAAGAGCGATTAACAGGGGCGTGGAAAAACTCCCTTATAGTAATTCTTTTAAGTGAGAAACCTTGGGTAGATCCATGCCTCATGGGCTCAACCCAGCTGCCAGGGGCCCAGTGAAGTACAAGAACAGTTAGTTAGATCAAACATTGCCCATGGTTTTGTGCATTTCAAAATCTGTGAGAACTATAAGGTCTATGGTATAATCATAGGACAGAGAAATACAGCCATGAGATTCTTATACCAGAGCAGGATTATTCACAATGAGATATTAGATGGAGTTTAAAGAGAGAAACATAGCACAATTCCACAGAAGTTTTCCTTTCAGAGAACGCCACCATAAAATCAGGAACTGTAACTTTTTAGAAATTCTCCTGGAATAGACTGGAATGTGTGTGAGTTGATTGCAGGAGTGTGGGATTGTAAGAGCTGCATCCTTGAATATTTGTGAATTTGTGCATTTGAAAAAAAATCTAGTGGACAGACTTAAATTTATATGTGCTGATGAGAGGCATAACTACCTTCAACGCATCAGAGATTCAAGCTGTTTCCTGCTTTGGCTTACTGCATTGAAAGTGCGTTCAATAACTATACTGAAAAAAAGTTCACATTCAGTACTTTTCACTGATCATTGCCCTCCATCAGAGATTTCAGAAAGTATCCCTTTGCAAACATATCCTTAAACATATCTGATATATGTTACACCAAATTTTCTCATTCTTTTTTATACCAACAGTTTTAAGTGACCTCAACTAGAGCTATGTTTTTTCTTGAAGTACAAGGCTTTACACACTGTTGCTCCTACATATACTGTAATAAGCACAATGTAACATAAAGTATTCAAAATAAATCTCTGTAGGTTGTTACTTTCATATGAACATACTATACATTGGTGCAGTTTCACATAAAGCCTCACTGAATGCAGGGCAGAGATTTACACTACTCTGTTTAACACAGATCTCACAGATCTCAGGTATGATCTGAACCATCAGACAGGTAGAGAAACCATGTAGTGTGAAGATAAGGGACATTGGGAACTTGAGTAGGTATATCTGGCTGTGAAACTTTCCGGTGGTGTTTGTATTTTGGCTAAGAGTATTTCACACCAGCGTATAGAGTCTCCTCTTGTGACTGAGATGCTGTCTTCTCCTGCTTTCTCTTCTGCTGTTCACCTCTCTTTGCAAAGTGCACAGGGGCGTAGTTCAGTGTCTCGTCCTACGGGGGAGAGAGCATCAGAAAAATGGGTAACACTTCACAATAAGGGTCTAATATACATCTGATTGTTTTAACAACTGTATAAACCACAAAAGGTTAATGATTAGTAAATACACTATACTATTCATTATAAAGGGGAAAGCAATACTTAGATTCTGAATGAGTAGGCCTACCTGGCAGTTATTTTGATTAAACAGATTTGTGTTTTGTTGTTGCATCTCCTGGCCTGCTTTCTCTGTAAAAATTACAGTTAGAAAGAGACTTGAAGAGGACAAGTAGAACATAGTAGACCTATGTGGAAGTGTCAACAGTTGAGATAGCATAGAGTATTTTTGGATCTGATCTCAGTGCCTACCTCTGCAGTGCTCACAAACTCTTCTTTTGTAGCTCAGATAGGCCAGAAACACAATTACAGCCACACACAGGCCCAGAGACCCTGCCATAGCCTGCAGAGGAAGGCTCAGACATGTGCTGTGACCCCTATGATTTCCTTCAGTGGAGTATTGGGAATTTTGGGAATCTGTAGAGGTTGGAACTTCTGGCATGGATGCGGTTGAAAGCATGTTTTCTGTACGTAGACATGAGTAAATAAGTGTAACAGAGTGAGTTACTAAGTGCATGTATTATTATTATCTCTCACACACACCTGTTTCCTGCAGGTTCATTCCCAGGTATTTTCTTGTCTCACTCACCTCCCACCAACAGTACAGCCACACTCCTGATAGATGTTGATGTTGATTTGCTCCACATACAGCAGTATGTTCCTGAGTCTGATGGCTGAACATTTGTCATGCTTAAGGTAAAAGTGTCACTTGTTCTATGGAACTCGAAATGTTCATTGTTACCCTGAATATTATACTTTTCTCTATCTTCTAATGCTGATGATCCTATTAGATCAACCCCTGTCTCTCTTATCCTTTCCCAGTTGAGGTTGTCCCATTCATCAGCTTTACTAGTCACACACTTCAGAGTGATGTCACTCCCAGTCTCACAGGTGAAGCTTTCCAATGGAGCTGCAGCCTCAGTCATTGCTGGAAACACAAACACACATCATCCTCTCTAGTAGTGAAACACATCTGCTTTAACAGTCAGCCATTTTGGCCATTTGTACTGAAGATATCAGCATGTATGTATGTATGTACAGTATGTATGTATGTATGTATACTGTATGTATATATTCAGCATAGACAATAATCTAATAAACATGACATGCAGCCACAGAAAATAAGTAAGCCACACCTAATTCTGTGATTAATGATTAATTTCCTTGCCTATAGAGTAATTTCCGTAACTATAATATATATATATATATATATATATATATATATATATATATATATATATATATATATATATATATTGTATTTTGCAAGGAGACTTAATCATTTCATAGTCTTATAAATGACTGCTGTTTCAACTAGAAAATGAATAGCATACTTCTGTCAGCCATATGTAGATAGAGCCCCATTTGATTTTAAACTTACCAGTAAAGACAAGGACCGCCACCATAATAAGCCCATCCATCTCGCATCATCTAAGCTAAAACATTTCTTTGAGACAAACTTCCCTTTTAATGAAATATTTTGACGTGAGTAATGGCCCTTTTAAGGAAGTATGAATTGTCCCCACCCTTTCTTTCATCTGGATCTCTGTACTCTCTCTCTCTCTCTCTCTCTCTCTCTCTCTCTCTCTCTCTCTCTCTCTCTCTCTCTCTCTCTCACACACACACACACACACACACTCAACAAGCAAAGCATACCTCTTGTAAATCATCAACTTCAGCTTGATGCTGTATGTCTATGGAGCACTATCAAAACACCACTCGTTAGTGGTGACCAAATTACCAAATTTGTTCTATAGCCTGATTAATCAAGCAATGACCACACATTACAATAGACATGCTACAGTAGCCTACAATTAGCAAGTAGCCTATACTTGATTTTAATCCCATTATTAAAAAAACATAGTTTACTTTCACCTACAGATAATCTTTTGCAGAATTAGTCAACTACTAAAACAAATATAAATTTAATCATAGAAACCTGTTTGGACAAGATGAGCTGACATTTTTTTAATGTGAGGACAGTCAAGAAATCCATCTCACAAGTCCAAAATCACATCTAATAATGTCCTTCCTAAAACGCATTAAACGTCTGTCTACAAAGGTCTGTAGTGTTCACAAATATGCTGACATAAATATCACCGCAAAATATGACTTCAAGCAGGTTCTAGCATTATTTTCGATTTCTTGTGAGTGCATATTATTTCCCAGCAGTCAGTGGGGTTTGACTACAAACCTCAATAAAACTTGCTAGAAGTCATATTTTGCGGTGATATTTATGTCAACATATCAGTGAACACTACAGACCACTTGGTGAGTTTCATACCTTTGTAGACAGACATTTAATGCGTTTTAGGAAGGATTGTTCCAGCTGCCATAGGCTGCTGTTAAGACACTACAGCAACAAGCGAAAATTCTCGGAACAGAAGCGTTTGACAAAATGTCAATCTTAGCCATCGTATTTCATCGTAAGATATCTGAAAACTGCGCTTAACATCATTTTGAGTGAACCTGTACTTTGATGGCCTAGTTCCCGACTGTGAAGGGAGAAGAACTTTCTGCTACTCTGTGCATCTCTTATGGAATTCTCTACCTCTTTATCATTCATTTAATTTGTGAAGCAGACAACTCAGTGCCTTTAAGTCTTAAAACCTTCCTCTTTGACACTTCTTATAGTTATGGATGGTGCATGGCATATCATCACTCCCCATGGGCTTTTTGGGAAGGGCTGCCTCTGCTGTTTCCCCTATCCTTGGACAAGGTGACCACTGACTATCTACTGGGCTGGTGAGCTGCCATGCACCATACCTTATAGTATAGGAAGATACTTTCGACAGATCCACGCCTCAAAAAGTCAAGGGATAGTGAGAGAGAGAGAGAGAGAGAGAGAGAGAGAGAGAGAGAGAGAGAGAGAGAGAGAGATATTTGTACAGGATAGCAAATGTGGAGTTTGGCAGAACTAGGCTATCAGACTTTTTGAGGCGTGGATCTGTCGAAAGTATCTTCCTAAAATGAACTATTACAAATGGGAGTCTACTCATGGGTGCCCCTCGAACCATTCATAAAGCGCTGTGAGGCATACTGTATTTGGCACTCTACAAATTAAATTGAATTGAATTTTGGCTTCTGTGGTGGTTTCTCTACTCGTTAGGAGATGTTCCAGATGGCTCATCTGGTTGATGATTTCCACATATAGCTATAAGTACCTGAGTGTGATGGCTGAACATTTGTGATGCTTAAATGAATGGTGCAAAAGTGTCACTGTTGTTTACACCTTATTACATTTCACTATCAGCCATGATTAAGCTAATACTTTCCATGGA
>JAODXP020003087.1:0-2500 GCA_027497455.2 Sardinella longiceps
AATAGAGGGGCTCAGTGAATGTGGAGTGGAACGTGTGCAGGTGTGTGAGTGTGTCAGAGATGACCCTGTAGAAGGACAGAGTGCTGGCCGGCCAGTCCAGGTAAACTCCTACTCTTCTGGAGCCGGAGGAGGGGGCAGGTATGGCAGTTTCTTTATTATTGTGATGGACAGAGTGACTGTTAGGAGAGCAGTACAGACTCAGGACTTGGCATTATATCCCATTATGACATCATCACTGCTCCCTTTCCTCTTGATGCTTTTATAGAGACAGAGCGCCCGCGTTCTAATTTGAAGACCACGCCCCCCGAGGGGGGAAACCTTTGCCTCAGCCCTCATTGACTTACATGGGGAAAAGGTGTTGTGCCCACACTTTTGGCTTTTTGGGAAGAAATGAGAAATGCCCATAAAATCCATTCATGACAAAATCCACTGTCAACAAGGAGTACAACCCAGTATGCAAGTTAAATAAACTGACTAACCTTGTAAAAAAAATCTATGAAGCAGATAATAAACGTTATACTGCTTCCCCATGTCGAAGACGGCGCATTACATTCTGAAAACCATGTTGATCGCTACGAAACCAACAACTCAACTCAACTCAAAATGACAGTATATTTGTGGGACATATTTGTAGACTTAAACAGTAGTATATTAGCAGCCTAACTCTAACATGAATCATGATATTATTGCACTACCAATCAGCAACCGGATCACAAAATCTTAACGCCATATCTGCCCAGAAAACGTTTGCAAACATGACGATGTTTAGCATTGCTAAGTACACCTTTAGCTAGTCTGGAGCCTAAAACTATTACATTGTACATCGCTTGATGAAGTAAACAGTATTTAGGCTTTTGCCTAAGTACAGACAGGAAACCGAAACGTTTATCACCGTGATGCTCAGCTGGTAAGTTAATGTCGTGGCAACATGTTAATGGAATAACTATGTATAGCCAAACAAGCTACTTATCGATAGCTAACTGCTATATAACATCCAAAAGCATCAAAATGCTTTAGCCTACTGTAGGCTAATTTAATAGCTCAACTAATGTTGACAACAAGAAATATCCTACCTTACTGACGATTTGCTTGCTGAACCTACTCTCAGTTCAGGACACCCAACTTTCTGCCTTCTATTTAATATGATAATATCCATAGACCGTGTCCTTCAGATGGCTTGTAGCAACTTCATTCTCCTGACAGGCACTGTATTTCGAATTGGCAACTTATAAAATTGAAGTTCTGGGTTCTTTCACTTGTTGGCAGTGCATTTTGTCACACAAAAACATTTTGCCATCGTTTGTTTTTTTAATATACGACTGAAAAGTCGGCGCGACACCATTTTCCAATGCAAAGTCAATGGGAGCCGAGGGCTCAGTATCCCCCCGGGGGGTCATTGTGACGTGACTTGCACTGTCTCTATAGGCCTTTTCAGAATGTTTGTAAACAATGGGTCGTGAGATACTTCCGGGTGGCAGAAAGCAACTGGTACCCCATTGACGTGAATACATTCAACGGGGAAAACCGGTCTTACATTAATAAATTCGCCTTTATGAATTAATATTTTGCAAAACGAGATAATAACTATTCACTGTTAAATCTAAAGACATAGGTTTTATAACCAGAAAATAAACTTGTTGTGTTAATACGATCTCTACACCTGTTACCCACTTAGCAACCTAATTAGGCTAACCGTTATAAACAGGGACGTCAGTGCTGGTTTAGCTTGCTAGCTGCAATGCTAGATTAGCTTAACAGATCAAGCAGGGAATACTTGCCTGAAATCAATAAATCTGGGGTTTATGACTTTATTTTGTTAAAAAGAGAGAAGAAATGATGACCGTTCATTCTGAACACGTAGATTTTGTGACCAGAAAATACACCCGTTGTGATATGTATCCATACTCCATACCCGTTGTAACCCAAGTAACGTTACTACCGAGGTAGCAAACAGACCGGCGCCGGCTCTACCATGCTTGCCATACGGCCAGGTTAGGAAGGGATCTGCCGGTAAAGTTGTTCACAAATTAATAAGTTCGGCATTTTTGTTTTGTAAAAAGGATACGATAAATGCGATAGAAATGACTGTTGAATATGAAAGATCCAGGTTTTGTAACCAGAAAATGCATATTTGGTGAAATAGGACGCATGCTTTTGACTAGTGTTTCGTTGACAACTTTTGCCTTTTGCCACCCGGAAGAGCGTGTGAAGGAGAAAGGGATGAGGGAGAGAAGAGAAGGAGAGAAGAGGATAGGAGGGATGAAGAGGAGTGATAGAAGAAGAAAAGAAGGAGTGATGGAGCAGAAACACACACACACACACACACACACACACACACACACACACCAACATGTAACACACACACACACACACACACACACACATACACACACAAACCAACATGTACAGTACCCCTCACACACACCAACATGTAACACACACACACCAACATATACAGTACCCCTCACACACACACACACACACACACACACACACACAC
>JAODXP020003087.1:7500-10250 GCA_027497455.2 Sardinella longiceps
CTTTTTCCAGTGTTTTACACTGAGACCTCTTGATGAGGACAGGATAAATAACATGGATTTTCAGGCGCAGTGCCACTATTTTACCAGATAAATATCAAATGAGTTTGAAATGCATAAAATTAATGTCATGAGTATACACAGAACCTCAACACTAACCTTTTGATGCTCTGTTGATTTTTTAACTCCTTAATTTTGGGCAGTTATTGACATTTTTATATGGAGGACATGTTTTGTCCCTAATCTCAAGAATCACTGATATATAATATAGTCCCTGTTGGCAGCGAGCATGGATACACTTGTCCCGTCACACTCTATTCTGGGCGCTTGCCTTAGCCTTTGCTGAGGCCTTAAGCCCAAACGCTGCCTATCTGTTTGTCTTATGTTTTCTCCGTTACTCGATGGCAAAAGTAATTAATTACTTGGGAAAGTAATTTAATCAATTACTGCATTATATTTAAAATACATTCAAATAGGCTTACTGTAGTCTATATGGCATAGGGCCAGGCTATGTCAAGAATTTGCCCCCTCATTTTTTTGCCCTGGACATAAAATCAACTGGATTTTCAATCATTTATTTGTCATAGCCCACACCAGCTTTAATATCAAGAAAATATAGGTTGCCATATTTTTTGGAGATACCTAGTTATGCAGCATGTTATTAGGTTAGAAGTATCTTTTAATATTTCTGGAAATTGTTTGCTCTGGGTTAGTGATTAATTGAATTATATTAATACCAGGCTATTTTGTGCACTGTTTATTACTCCATCTGATATTGCTTTGTAAGAGATTTCCTTCAGAAGACTGGAAGTCATAAAAAGTCACAAGTGAAGGAAAAGACAATCAGGATATTCTCACAGGGGGGTCATTTCATGTCATTTCACCCAATGCCTCCTGCTTGACCATCTCAGAATTTCCTGAAAAAATTCTAGTAAAAAGATAGCATTTTTAATAGTAAGAATCCAAAATATTAGCTTCATACGGTCAATAGTTTTTTTTATAAAAAATATTTCAACTGACATGCTTTTTGGTCACCATAATCTAAGGCCATTTTTAAACAGCAATATCTGGAAAACCATCTCACCTATAGCCTTCAAATTTTCTACTGTCAATATGTGGTAGTTATAGCCTCCATACATGGAATATCAGGATTGTAGCTCATGATACAGGCACTCAAACTTCTACCAAAGTATGGCTTGGCAATATGAAATGCCAACTTTGAAGAGTTGTCAAGACCCAAGTTTCGGAGATAGAAGACCCATATTTTTCAGGAAGTATGTCACGTAACGGGTTAAACAATCTACAAAAAATGGTCACTCTAAGATGAATAGATCCACAGGTATTAGGCCTAAAATATGGGGAAAAACACATTTTTGCCCAACTCCAGAGCCATATTCCAAAAACTGAGTTAATGGATCAGGTCCATTTTTTTTTATTTTTGAAAGATCAAATTATTGTTAAACTTATATGAAAAAATTGGGAGGGTGTTTTGCCCCATTTCGTCACAATTAATTTTCAAACGTGGGCTATATGTGGGTGGGTGATTGTTTTTTCCTCTTGATTCCTAGGGGTGTGTCCACCCTATTTCAGAGCCATATTCCAAAAAAACTGAGTTAATGGACCAGATCCATTTTTTTACTTTGAAAGATCAAACTATTGTTTAAACTTACATAAAACATTTGAGAGGGTGTTATGCCCCATTTTGTCACAATTAATTTTCAAACATGGGGTATATGTTGGGGTTTTCCTCTTGATCCCTAGGGGTGTGTCCACCTAACTCCAGAGCCATATTGCAAACATTAACTTTTTGTCTTATGACAATGTTTACCTTTACCACGTGTGACTCAATCAATTTTATTTGAGACATGTTTTGGATAGTCCTCCTTTGCTTTTACCTTGGATCTTCCACCCTTCCCTACATGTTTCCGTTATCATTTGAAATACAGATGCTTCTATGTAAAGTAATATCTGCATGCTGCATCTGAAAGAAGTTAACTCAACCAAATGTAGTAGCAATACAATATTAAATTGCACAACTATGTATTTTTTTACTTTCCAGATTCAAATGTAAGACTTAGTTATCTTAAACATTTGCTTGCCTGGTTTAGACAGAAAAGATTTCAGGCATAGCATTATTAAATTCATCCAGCCCAACCAAACAGACATGGCTTCTACATCATGGTGGTTGACAGACACACCCACAGATACAGCATCTGCGCAATCAAACCGTGATTACCCATACCCCACCACCATAACCAGTCGACTTACATTTATGATTTTTTAAATTTTACTTTCATGTTTGTGCTAGTAATTAGCCTTTTGAAGCTCTACAAGCAAAAAAAGTGAAGGTGTAGTCGTCCTGTGATTTTATTGATTTTATTTTTTGGTAGCATATTGGAAAAACGCTAGAGCCACCCTCATGTAGACAACATGGAAGATCATACAAATGGCTTTTGAATCTCATCCTAGTTTGAATTTATTCTTGGTCAACATTGAATTTTTAAGGAAGGATCATGGTCACACTGCAGTGCTGTTAACATTGCAGAAAATGAGTAATGATCGTCTCTATGCCAAAGAATGTCATAGATTTGTTAAGAAATATAGAGATGCAGATTAGCATGGTGATTGTTAATCTCCTAAAACATTGTTGAAGTTAAATGTAATTTTTTAAACAGCGCAAAACTAAAAGGAAAGTTTATTTTATTCTTTCAAAAAAAAAAAAAAACACATTTCACTTCGAATTATGAAGAGTC